>BGPR01003467.1:100992-136108 GCA_013235015.1 Araneus ventricosus
AAAAAAAATTAGCTCAATTTGTACGAAATAATCATGGAACAACGCTTTTATACTATAATGATTCTAACGAATAACAACATCCGATTTTATCAAATGTTTACTTATTATTATTATTAATTCATAAAGAAATTGAAGCGAATTTGCTAAACATTCAGAAAGCGAAATTTGTAGAGAACAGCAGGGACACAAATACCAGTAACCTCCCATAGTAAAATATATGTCTGATATGGACGGAATTTTTAGATATCTACGCGTAGTGAGAAGGGTATGAATTAACATGCAATTTGTGTCGCTAATAATTCAAAGAATAATTAATCATTGGATACATAAAGATTAGTATAAGCTTTTAATAACTGTTAAGTAAGTAGTGGCGACCTATTTGGTTGTTTTAATAACTATGGGCGGAAGTAGGAATTCATTAAAAGTTATTTAACAATGACATCTTAGAACTTTTTCTTATTACGTGCAGTGTAAGGTTATTTATCAGTATAGATTTAACTTTTACATTGACAATCAAGGGAAACAGAATGGAATTTAAAAGATGCTATTTTAACAGTGAGAAAAATTTTGCACCTTCTTTTTTTCATATTCGAAGATACATTTTGAGATCTGTTTGAATATACACATTCATAACAAATTATGGCGAATAAATAATTACTTTATGATGAGATAAATTCGACTTTTAAATTCTTAATCTCAGTAAATGACAACAAGAGTAAATATAAATAGTACTTGGGGAATAAATTATTCTTCTCCCTCCTACAATATTTATCTCTGAAAACCGATACGCATCCACTACTACTAATAAATGAACGAATTAACCTGTTCTGACACACCTCAAGATCAGGACCCGGGCATTCTCTTGCACTCCATTTCTATGCCACAAATTTTAGCGCCAATCTATTTCAAACTATGCACTGAGTTAAAACCGACTTTCAGATGCATTGCAAACTATGTACTCAGTTGAGATGCCAAGGCCTTCGGTTCTATTTTTGAATGTTTGTACAACTGTATTCTAATTTTCCTAATATATTCATTTACACACCACTAATATAGGCTTGTTTTTCTCTTTGGCGCTTCGCTTTTCTTGAGTATCTGGGAAGTAAACGTTTTACTTCATTTTGATTATATCGATAATGCATAGTTCTGGACACCCGCTGTACTAGCTATACGATTCGATGTTGTTTTTATCATGACCGATATTAACTGAATCTCTATGCGAGCAGTTTTAAAGAGCAAATTTTGACAAACTGATATAAACAAACATTTAATTTCGGGTCACTTTCAAGAGGGTTGGTTTTATTATTTCGGGTATAAAAAATTTCAAAATTTAAATTTAAAAGTAATTTTAAACAAAATAACAGACAAAATCTTTTAAAACATAATTTAAATACTATTTAAATTATAAGTTAGGACATTTTTTTAATTATAAAACAACATAATATAAAACTTTCCAAAGGTAATTAATTAGGAATATTTTTATAATAATGTTCCAAAATTTAAACGATACTTGATTTTAATTTGAATTAAGTTCGAGTGCACGATCCTGGTAAATTAATCGAGAACTCAAAAGTAAATTACTCTGGAAATACCGCGGAAAGAATTTAAAGGTCTCTGGACCCTTCAAAGTTGCAGGGCTCTAGGCAGTTGCCTCCTTTGCCTATTTGATTTTCCGGCCCTGAAAGCATAGTCATATTATTTTACTTATCTACTTTTCTATTTAACACATCAACTGCTATACAATGCGCCAATTATCTATACATTTCACATTTAACACGCCATGGTCAATGTGTAAATAAAATTACATGGCTGGCAGTAAATGCGTTAAATTATCAGACATAGAAAACTGGTTAACTAATATATATTCCCTAATACAGTTAACTGAAACCCGGATTATTCGAAATGCCTCTGAAATCGCAAATCCAAAAAAACACGTACTGTACACTGCACGGGAATAATTGCGAACGCGAGGGTTATGGCTAGTGAACGCCTAACCTAAAAATGTAATTTTAACTTTAATAAAGAACAAAGTAGCCTACAAAGAGAATACTTGTGAGTTACTTGAATTCGTTTTACACTCAAAACATTTCCGAATTACATACTATGATTAGATTCAAAATAGTAATAGACGTCCATGGCTTAACCGAAAAATGCTTATACCTTCAGAAGTTCTGCGCCGGAAGAGTTCCTTAATAACAAAAAGAATCTCTAAATTAGCCATTAATATAAAAGTAATTTGATTAGGAAACACAAAAAATAAAGCAAAATGACATGAAGTAATATTTAAATGAAGTAATACATACCCAAAAATACATGTTAAAATTCCATTAATATTACTTTTAATTACTATAAACATTTATTGGACAAAATGGTCCGGTGAGTGTGAAAATTGAAGTCTTAATCATAAAACAATATAAAATAATTCTTACAAAAGCGGTTTTTACATCACTCAGGTAAGTCGAAACAAAGTCTTAGAATAAGACAATGAACTACACGTATTTTTCTAGAATATAAATTTATTTTTTAGTTTAAAAATGTATCAGAAAGAATTATCAATAAACGTTCAATTCTGCAATGAGTTTGTTTTTTGAAAAAACACGACCCACAACTTTATCCTCAAACCACAGAACGCAGGTGCAATCCTTCTGTCCTACATCTTTAATTTATTCGAAATCAATCATTATATGGGTGATGGTACTGAATATTAAAATATATAATTATTTTCTTCCGCTCATCATGAAAGCGTTTACGGTAACTTTTTATGACAGGAAAATATTTTTTTAAATTTAATTCCATTCCTTGACCTACAGGAAAAAATTCCATTCGTATCCCTCTAACTCTCATAGATAGTTTCTTCTGAAATCTGAAAATAAATAACGTAATCAAACGCGTACAACAGTCGTTAAGATAATCTGTAAAAGTAAAAATACCTTTGCATATCATATCTTAAAAGAAAAAGTTTAAATCCTATGGTTTTGAATAATATCGAAGAAATTTATAGTATTTAGGGCAAAAATAATGATACACATAGTTTCTAAAATATACTGAATTTTTTTGTTTCACTATCATCTGAAAAAACGCATGGTGTAATGAAAAAAAAATTATAAGTAGACACAAGGAATGGAGCTAATTCATGTGAAGCTACATTCATTTCACAAATGTAACTAAGCATATCATCTAACATGTAACTGCAATTGTGATATCCGTTCTATTTTCTTTTAATCGGTCTCGAAATTTTTCATTGAACTGGGGCATAGAACTCTAAAATTAAATTTGTGGGACAAATTTTTGCCACGGGATCATGAATTGGTAAATAAATTTACACTTGAATTGATTTTATTGACTAATAAAATCAATTCCCTAAAGAATCAGTATTCTGTCTTCATTTTTCTCCTAAAATGCATCTTTTCTTTCTGAGTTTGGCGAATTTTATCAATTTTAGACCATTTCAGGCTGAATCTAGTATAAGTTATTATGGCTAGACAGGGTGTCATAAAAAAGTGGAACAAGCATTTATTCCCTTAAATATTGCACCTAGACATATACAAAATTTCACCAAATAATGTAGGAATTTGTTTGAAAACACTTTGGCTTCTGTGAAATTTGAAAATAAAAAGTTAAGAAAATTAAATTTTTATAAGTTACCCGTAGAGCAAAAGTGAAAATAAGTGAAATGTTCCTCTTACGCCCATCTATGTATAAACTAAGTTTCAAGATTCTATGTGCAAAATCTACAGAGATATGTTTATTTTTAAATTTCAAGGGGCTGCTCACGAATTTATATGCAGATGTTATTGCAGAAATGCAAATTGATTCAACATAGAAAAACAGCGAAATGCAAATATTTGTCTAGTAGAACATCATCCAATCATCATGGATTGAAAAAGATTTGCCAATTAAGCATACAGTTACTCAATTTCATTTGCAGATAGTTGCAACTATCGACTTAATAAAGAATGGAAGGACAACTTGAGAAAATGAAAATTTAAGGTATAACAGGAAAATAACCTAATATTGAACAAGAATACTGAATTATTTGTTCTTAGCTTTGTGCGTATCATTAAGATTTACCTAAAAAAGAACCCACTAAAATAATTTTAAAAATTCATTTTCGTTTTTATTTTTTATTTGCTTACTTCTCCACTCTGAGAATTCCATTATCAATGAAAAAAAGATAGAGAAAAGAAGACAGAAAATGAAAGGAAAAGTTAGACAGACACAGGATTGGGCAGCACACCAAATAGTTTCGGAAAGAACTAATTGCGTACAACTGAGTGGCATAACGCGCGAAGGCGAATAGCTATTCTTTCTGTCTAAGAAGTTAGCCAGAACTGGATTTTCGGCTGCTCCTGTTCTTCGCTAGGCCAACTAGTGTTCTTCCCCCTCCCCCCTTCAATTTTACCCATGGTTCGTCTTATCGCTCTTTTTTCATTTCTTGATTTTAGGTTTCGAATTCACTTTCATGTTTCCTCAACGGCAACTTGGTTAGTTACTACATATTCGAATGAATTCTGTTATTAAAAGTCATTCACCGCAAAAAAAGTACTGTAACTTTCTAAAATGCAATTCAAATAATTATAACTACAAGTTTCGACTATTTGAAGGTAAAACTATTTTTGAAAAAATGCATTTCAATTGTATTCTAGAGATATTTTTATAACACTGCTTGGTTTTGGGAAAATGAGCTGTACTGCTGATATGTCGCCGTGAATATTTTTTGAAAGTTCACAAGGCGAAATATTTTTGTAAATATACTTCAATTAATGTATTATTTGACCATTTTTTTTAGATTTAACAATAGTTAACAAATGCATTGTTATTTCCTGATTCCGCCCTTCAAAAATTTTCTGAAATATCTATTTTATCCCTAAAATGTGCATCGAAAGACTGAATCAAACAGCAGTGAGAGGTATGGAAAAGTTGTCTAAGTCAACAACTTCGTTTCCGTATATCTCTGTAAGTTTTGAATATAGGAGCGCGCATCTTTGTATATGGATAGATGAATCTATGACGAAGATTTTAGTAATTGTCATTTTTGCTCTAAGGGGCCCGTATAAAAATTTTATTTTTGTAACTTTTAATTAGCAATTACCCTTGGATATAAAAATCTTTTCATAGAAAGTTTTACCTTATTGGATGAAACTTTGTAACCGGAAGTATATGTCTAGGACCAATATTTAAGGAAATAAGGGGTTTGTTCCACTTTTTTGTTACACTTTGTATATGAATGATTGCATTAGTGCTTAATATGAGTAATAAAATATTAATTAATTGTTCTTATAATGTTGGTTGAATACTGATCTGTATTATGACATACTCCAGAAGATTTCATGTCTTTAACTCAGTAAATAGCAAACTTCGAATTGAAACATTGACTCCTAGTTGATCATATTGTAGCTAAACGGAATGGAAACGTACAGACGAGAACAACTTATAGAGGATAATGCATGAGTGGTACATCCTCTTAATATTCGTTCAGTCTGACACTCTATACACATCAAAATACTTCCTTTATCTTACAATATGTTTATACATGTATGCGAAACAATAGTTTCTGAGAGGAGAAGTGTAGCATCTTGAAAAGGGAAGGCAGTCGTTGAACCGAAAAATACTTTATTCCATATTAGAATTTCCTAAATAAGATTATGTAAATTATTAAAAGTGGATAAACGTTGCAATAATTATGCATCCCTGCCATGACCCATGAGAGAAAATCTTACGCGCAAAGCCGCGCGTCTTACTAGGATAGAGTTACATCGTAAAAGAGAACGTTACAAAATCGCGGCGAGTTTAAATAGTACTTTAGAAAAAAGCTTTCCACGAAAAACATGGTTCTGTTAACAGTGAAGTTTCTGTGGCTCGTTAAGTCATATAGAAGTGCTAATATATAAGATTGAAGAAGTAATTTGTTTATAATTAAAAATTAAGCTGCCTTAAAAAGAATTATTTTAAAGATGATTAAAAATTCTAAATCAGTACATATATGTACCGCTTATTGGAAATAAAGTCGTATTCAAGTCAAAAACATTTAAAGCAGGCGTCTCTGAAAACAATTTTTTTTAAAATCACAACTAAAAACGCATCTCTGAAAACAATTTTTTTTTTTTTATCACAACTGAAAACGCATCTCTGAAAACAAATTTTTTCATCACAACTAAAAACGCATCATCCTGAAACCCAAAATAAATATTATAAAGGAGAAAAAAATCACCGAAGCTGCGATGCGCATATTATTAGTGTAGACGTTCAGTGGCCGAAATCTTTTCAATCATGCGATCACGTGTGTTACGGCGGCTCAAGGTCTTTTGTGAAGGCAAGAACACAGGTGAGCGGTCTTCAGATTGACAGCTGCAAAGGAAAGTTTAGACAGGATTTCCCGAGCGCCAAACAACAGACTGCTCGGCGACATAAATAAAAAGGCCCGCCAGTGAAAGGTTTCCAGGAAATTAAAAATATGAAAAACTCGTTCTTGCTAGCTTTCTTTATCGCAATCATGTTTGGCGTTCGGAAGACAGCAAAGAAGGTGAAAAAAAGTGAGCGGATTACTCACAGTGTGTTAAGTTATTAAACTGAAAAAAAAATTTAGAGCCAATTAATTCCGCCATTTTTTGTCAACGGACAGTTACTTAAAATTCTAAATGAGTAAATATTACTATGTGCTTTGATTTGGAAGAAACTTGCTTGGCCATTTGGAAAGGGTTTATGTGGATTAGCCATTTCAGAAGATAATTAATCTAGAGTTCATTACCTATTGAAGAAACTTATATGTAGTAGATACTTATATGTATATGTAGTTATTATGTAGATTCGTGTTCTGAAATTTATTTTGTGTTAATGATATGTTAAATGCTTATTACTTTTCATTTACATAGGTTTATGTGATACACTTTTATAATTTCTCAGAAAATATTGATAACTTACAACATTTCCTACAGTAAAAAAATGAGTTGCGAGTTTTACTCGTGATATTAATTGGAAAAGAAGTTGCAGGAATACATTTTCCCTCCATGAGACTGTAATGCAGTATGGAATAAAATAAAATGTATTTAATCGTACTTCAATGGAACAAGTAGGATAATAACAAAACAATTCAAATACTATTATTGGAAATAGCATTATCAAAACTTAGAAATTGGTGGTAATTTTTTTTATTTCAAAATCAAAACGAATGAAATTCACAATTAGTCGAAGAGAAAAATCTCTTAACATCCTACTTCTGAAAAGTTCTAAGTTTCAACAGTTTCGTTTCAGTCGAATTTTTCCGTTCTGCATGTACAGTTTAAAAGTAGATAATTCATGTTTATGTGTATAATTTCTTAAACTACCATGGATAAGGATTCGCAAGATTTCAGAGGCTTGATTAAACGCAATAAAGATCCAATTATCCACTTTAACAGCTAATTTTTTAGACATTAAAGCTATTAGATCAAAATAACACACCGTTTGAGGGTTAAAAAGAAACTGAACCGATACATTTATTGAAACAGATATGAAGCACTTTAGTTAAACAGTTATATCATTTCATAAGTACCACAGATAAACTATATATATGGTATTTTAATTTTTTAAAACTTTAATTATTTTAAACGATACCTCATCTTTAATTGCTCCTACTACCGTCGTAATAATTGCACTTATACTGTAACTTCGAGTCACGAGTTCTTTCCGGGAAAATCCCCTCCTCTGTGTATTTAAACTTTCCTATCTGCCCTTTTAGATTTCAACATTAACAACAGAGAGGCGCTTCGCGCGTTCCCTCTCTAATTCTGGCCATGGATACGCTTATAATATGATTCCTTTAACTACTGCAAAGTAATCTATATTATTTTCTACGATGAAATAAAGGAAGATTGAATCAAATAACATCTTTTCCTTGACCCAGATATTCTGCACTTCACCTTTAATAAAGATGTTTCATATATATATAAAATGTATTCGTTGTTGCAGTCGTTAAATAACAGAAACAGGCCGAGTTATTAACTAATTTTCTTTCATTATGGGAGAGTGACGGAATGTACGTACATCTTAGTTGAAGTTTTTAAGCCCAAAAAAAGCAGGGATTTAGCAGATAGACACGTGATCAAAGTGAAGGGAATAATAGCTATTTTTAGTATATTACGTATGTGATTTAGGGAAAATGCATGGCGTCAAGAAGTCGCTGATTTCGCGATTTGTGTGCGCGTGGAAACGATTAAAATATTCTTTTAGTAATAAATATGCCAAAACGAGAGATTTAATAAACCTCCAGCGCGGGAAATAGAACGAAACTGGAGTTTAAGAAAAGTGATTTTGGAATACATCAAGACCTTAAAATATATATTATTAGAATTTGAAATAAAATTAAGTGAGATTATTATATTATATATATATATAACTTTTAATTTTTAGTTGCAGAATTCTCTCAATTGAAGCAAAATTATACCCAAAGGAACTTCAGAAATTATATTAAGCTGAAAAAAGATATAATCTTCCTTAAAGTTAAAGATATCAGGCATTCAGCATGATTTTTATTAACTTATAAATACATACTTAAAGTAAAAAAAAATAGTCGTAAATAGGTCAATGTCATTCAATTAAATAAAGAACCTGAAAAAAACTGACTATAATATATACAGACATAAATATTCGTTATATTACGAAACGAACATTCTAAACAAAATAGAAAAATGCAATTTCATTTTCAATGGAGTCAATTTATACTCACGTGACAGTGCGCTGCGTCAATTTAAATTAAGAATTCATTGCGCATCTTCCAGGAGGACAAAAGATGAAACGTTACAGCGAGGCATAAATCAGCGGACTGTTAGATGACATGCGCAGTTACGCTTGGCATGCGAATTGACTCCATTAATGGAAACATTACAAGAAAATCAGCTCAACGTGTTCTTCTGTTTCGCCATCCAAGTTTAAATTCATAATAAATTGAAAATGAATATAAAATCCATGAGAACATCAGAACGCCATTTCCTAAATCTAAAAATTGACTTCTAAACCAGCACCTAAAATCAATTTTGAGTTCTCAAACAATATTGAAAAAGAGATAATGCCTGAACCATTAATGCTGACGCTGAACCTTCCCATTAAATTTTCACAGAGATTGAAAATAATTGTGTTACGTAACTAGATTCACAGTGATAAATTTAAGACTTTACATCTGATGTTCAACCCGCCATAGCAGATCCCAACATGTGATAATGAGGGACCAATAGCCGTTCGTGGAAAAGCGCTATTAGTCACACTTCACGGATGACGAAGCCAGGAAAGAACATCTTCCGACATAACGGTACAAAGAAGAAACAAGAAGAATACTAATTATGTGAAATATTGGATAATCGTAAGCATACTTAAGTTGAAAAATATGTCATCGGGACGTGCTTTTGTTTAAGCGTAGAGAAAGGTAGCCGAGATAAATTTAGATATCTTGATGCACTTTTTGGAATACGAGAAATAATTTTTATCGGGTAATTGTCATGGCTGTTTTGTCTACTGATTTATGATATTGGAACAAGGATGGTTGCGATATAATTTGGTGGTTTAGTAGATAAAAATAAATCTTTCGAAAAGATACTTTGATTCTTATTATTCAAAAATTTGGACGGTTCGATGAATTCTGCACTGAAGAAAAAAAATGCCACTACTTTGTCATTAATGAGAACTAGTCGATAGTTTTCAAAAACCATCGATTAGTTCTCATTAATGACAAAATAATGACATTTTTTTCCCTTCAGTTTTCCCAAACTATTGACTGAACTATAGATAGTATCGATAGTTTCAAAATTATCGATAGTTTTCTCCCCGGTGATACTATCTATAAGTGTTCTTCCAGTCGATAGCTTTCCCAAACTATCGACTAGTTCTCATTAATGACAAAGTAATGACATTTTTTGCTTCAGTTTTCCCAAACTATCGGCTGAACTACAGATAGTATCGATAGTTTTCTCCTCGCTGATACTATCTAAAAGTGTTCTTCCAGTCGATAGTTTTGAAACTATCGATAGATCCAGTCCATATTTTTAAAACTGTCGAATGAAAATGCGCCTATTGATAGTATTATCGATAGTTTTGAGAAAGTCGAAACTATCGATTGTTTCAGCGATAGTTACGAAAACCCGATACAATCAACTTGGCTTCGATAGTAAAGATAGTCTATCGATGTTTAAGGAACACTAATGAGAACATGGATTTCTTTCTGTTTACACGGAAAATTTACATTTAAAAGAAACTTTTCAAAATATTCTCCAACGAATTTGGATATGAATGGATCAGTAATAAAAGAGTGACTTACTGCAGTGGTTCTCAATGCGATTTGGAGCACTAGGGAATTTTCACATGCACAGGGAAGCCACGTTATATATTTTCATAATTTTATTTATTTGTGTCTAAACCATACAAAATTGTTGATTATTTTTAAAAATATACTTGGAGTTTTACAGAGGTCGTCTTGGGGAAATCTGGAATTAGCAAGGGCGACGAGAACGTTTGGGAAATAGGAACAATTTATTTCAGATTATTATCCTTTTCTTAAGATTGGAATCTAATTTTTGTATTCCGTTTCATATTTGGATTTCAATCAGCGGGAGTGGTCTCCCCTAAACTTTCTCGTATACTCCCTAACATACGTAGAGAAAAAAATAAGCAAAAAGGCACTAAAACGAACCAACGCCCCTAACACAGTAGAGAAAAAAATAAGCGAAAAGTCAAGATCTTCAGCGAAAGAGCATGGGTACAATTTGGCAGTGAGCCAAAATCAGTCGGGACTTTTATTTGCGTCGTAGAATATTGAAGACAGCGAAAATGCAAATTGAAAGCCTTTTTTCAAACCACAAAAAATGGACACAAGTCTGCAATTAAGGTTAGAAGGTCACATGCAAAATTTTATTTATCTAAGTAATTTTGTTCAGAAGTTATTGCGAAGTTAAAAGACATTACAAATCATCCTTCATTTTTAGTTTACTGGTTAGTTTAGTGTTATATAAAGTACATCCACACTAGTGCTGAGAACCAGTCATTTTTAAGATAAATTATTGCACTTGTAAGCTTGTTTATTGAAAATAAAAGTCTGGACCATAAAATAGTGAATATAAAATTTATATTTTGGAACTAAAAGCAATACTGTTTAGTTTTCTTAAATAAAAGATAGATCGATTAACAGAGCATTAATTTTTCTACAAATGCATTGGAATTGCTAAATATTAGAAAAGGTTCAATCATTTATTAGCAAGACACAGATGATGCAGCAAAACCTTTCTTTATCAGCCCAGTAGCATAGTCCCAATTTATAAAAATAATCATTTTCAACATTACAGCTCTTAGAAAAGCAATTCAGCATTCCATCGCCATCATTAGCTTCAAAACAACTTTCTAAATAAACAAATGGAATTGAAAAGAGTAACAAAAAAAATCCAACGGAACAAAATAAAAAATATATAATTTCCGATGTTCTTCTTTAAAAGTTGAAGCGGTAAATCTTTTCTCTCAAAATGGTAGACCGCCGAAAGACTGCGAATCCAACCCAGTTTGATTGCACATCATTTCCGGTGAAAGCACTTTATTGTTGAAATTTCCTTCCGGGAAAAAATACAGGAAATAATTAAAGCTTTTCGCATACAGAAAATCAAGAAAACACGTTCGAAAAGAAGAAATAATTCCTTACTTTTTTTTCTACCTCTTTTAGAATATTTTTCAAGTTTCAACGAACACCGACAGTAGTTTCTAGTGAAATAAGACTTCCAACCGTAATTGAATTTGGCGCGTCGCATGAAATGATGCATTGAAAGGCAATTTAGGCTTTTTTAAATACGAACTCCGGGCTTTTCCTTTAAATCAAAATTTTTGTGATGAAAATAGAATAAAATGTTTAGAAAAAGCTCGAGCAAATTCTTGAGTAGGCGTCATTTCCTACGAAGAATAAGGAATAAGTGTTAATTAGTTGCATGGTACAAAAATAAAGAAGATCAGATTATAAGCAGAATAAATGAAGTGAGAGCCCCTTTTTTACTCAGAACGTAAAATGAAGACAAATTATCTTTTTAATCGAAAGCATTAAATCATTTTTTCGATATAATTAAATATTTTAACATACAATGATAAACAAACTTGTTTAAAAAAAATATGGATGAAATTTCCAAATCAGTCAAGAGTCCATTTCAATTTTTGTCGTCAAGGCAATGAAGTTGAAATACCAAAATCCATCGTGGTGAAGAGAACAAACAAATAAGTTGAGAACTTTCTAATAAAAAATGTTTTCTCAAGTATAACCGAAGTACAAATTCTCAAGTCACTGACAACTCAAGTTGTTATTATGCAAAAAGCTATTAGCATCACCGGTGTATTTTACTTTGTTTATAAGTCGATTAGAGAAATAGAAATAAGTCCATGAAACTAAAATTTTAGTTTTATTACACAAAATATCTATTACCGGTGTTTAAATTAAACTTTGTTCCAATATTTCAAATTATATGGGAATTATGTTAGGGACTATTAATCTTGGCATAATGATACACCTTGCAGTTTTCACCATATTGCGATATCATTGACTATGGCTAAAATTCTAAATTTTAGCCTTTTAAAGTATTATAAATAGGGCTGCCATACGTCCCATATGTAAGGGGCTGTCACCGTATTTCACAACTTCAGTCCCCTATTACTATTTGTCCGTTTTCTCTCTTGAAAGCAAATTTGATTTGTCACTATAATTTTCAAATGACTTGCGCCCAATTTTAAAATTATGTGAAAGAAGAAATTGATATAATTAAGACATTAAAATCAACTTTAAAGTATGACTGGGCTTTAGGATTAGTCCCGCATTTTCTAGGACTTCGTTTTAATATATTGATTAAATTTTATTGATTTTTATCAGAATAAAATAAAACATTACCTACCCACTTATTCATGTTTTATTTGTTTAGCACTTATACGTCCCGTATCAATACTTGGGAATTATGGCAATTCTAATTATAAACTTATTTCATATTGTACTCATCACAAGTTTCTGTTAACTTATTATACACGAAGCCCAAACTCGTGAATAGAATGTTTCATGTAAAATTGAAAAGAAATAATAAATAACATGAATGTGATGAAAACGGGAGCGTCACACAAATGACAGTTGCACGTGCACCACCAGTAAGCACAGCGCCACCTTGCGATGTGAACTGTAACGAGTCAGTCTGAGCTGAGAGAGATGCCCAGGGTCGCCATATTGGCCTATTTAAGACCAATTTATGGAAATTTGGCCTTTATTCAAAGTCCTTGGCCTTCGGAATTTTCATTTGTCCTTAAATTCAATTTTGGCCTTTTTTGGTTTTATTTTCGTTATTGACTTTTCGAACAATTTTTAATTACTTATTCTATTGTTTTTTAATAAATTTCTGATATTCACATTTCAAATGATATATAATGAGCTGTCAAACGAAGTAGCTCCTGAATAGAACAAGGATGTTTTAAATTTCTTTCACTTAAATTTTAGTTTAATAATAGAGCATTGAACATATGTCTATCAAGTGGTTGTCCCATGTCCAATCAACCGGTACGGGTGCCGTACAGGCATCAGGCACGGGGACGTGGGGCGGCGTTCTGTCTATCAAGTGGGACTCGTTTTCATGAAGGATAACCATTTTTCTAATATTAAAGGAGGTTTTCAGTCAGTTTGTCAAATTTGGCCTTATTTTTAAGAATGTTTGGCCTTATTTTGCTATTTTGGTCTGACAACACTGGAGAAGCCAGTGAATATCTTTTATTTGTGTTATGTGAGTAATGTTTATGCAATAAATTTAAATATTTTAAAAGAGAATCATGTATCATCATTATACCTGGTATCGTGAAATATTTAACAGGTTTAAACACTAAATTCTTTATTAGGATCGAAAGTAATTATTTATGAAAATTTATATAGCAGTAGTACATAATATAGAGAAAGCATAACAATATACCAAAAATAAGGCAATAAATTGCCTAAAATTTCTTTTGGTAAAAACCGAACAATAGAACCATACCTTAGAAACACTTTAAAATTATTTTACTTGACGAATTTGATCAATAAATAAAATGAAAATCATAACTCTGGAACAAAAAAAAGTAACCTATAGAACAAAAGCATACTTGCAATTATAAATTCAGTTTTCAAAAAATACGGAAATTAGCGGAAACGTTTTATTATACAACTAACTCATCGCTGAAATAATGCACGCAAACCACGATTTAAACTAAGTATTACTTTGTTCCATTAACTAAGAAGAAAGAAAATGGAGAATTTTTAAGTTCCAGCGTTACAGTTTATTTTTAATATTTGCATTCTCCGTTGATGGTTTACCAGCAAAGAGGATTATAAAATATGATGACTTTTTATTACGAAAGAGCTTTATAAATACTTTCATTCAAGGGCTTTTATAAAAATGGTGTGCCGATATTTTACGTTTAACGAAAAAAAAAGTGAAAACATGCTTTCCGGAAAAACTTATTAAGATGATATATTTTGCTAAAACTTCATTCAGAAATCATAATTCGGAAACGGACAGCATGTATTTTTTCGTAAGAGTTATTTTATTACGATATATTGTGTTTCATTTTTATTTATTTACTAATTTTTTTACTCTTTAATGCCTCATCGCAAAGAAATTTTTTTACCGTATAATTTTTGTAAAAATAATTTAAAATATATTTTATTTAATTACTACATATTATTATTATTTTCTTCCTCAATGAACCGAAATTTTTTTTTATATTAAGAAAATTTCCTCACACACACGATAGAAAAAAACTGAAAATAACTGATATCTATGATGATATTTGAAATGGGTTATATTTCCAGGGAACAGAAATTTCAAATAATTTTTGGGGGATATTAGGGATTTGCACCTTAAAATAGGGATTTTTAAATTATTTCGCCACTTCGTGGAATTTAGGGTCGTCAAAATTTTAAAAATGTTTTTGGAGTAAGATTCTTTAGTATCTGAAAGCAAAAATAATCAATAAATTCATCTTAATTTTAAATATTTCTTTACAATTTTCAATGCAAGTAACTTTAATTTTTGTTCATCGTTAATTAATGTATAAGTTGTGTATTTTATATTTCTATGTACATTTCGGGGGATGGTAAGTAACTTCTTGTATAGAGCCATGGTATAACATTTAAAAAAATCATCATTAAAACAAGTGCATAAAATTTTCTTAATAGCTATTTTAAATTACATTTCTGATTAACAGTAAAAAATTCATTATTTTTGTGTTATTTGTATTTTTTTGGATTATAACCATAATGTTTCAAGCGTATATAAGGGTCAATATGGAATAAAAAGACTCAAAAAGCTCTACCCTAAAATAATAACATAGAAACTTCGAGATGGAAAGGAAATTCGCAAAACAGTTCCAATGGCGTTTGCGTATTCCGGTTTTTAAGAAGATGTGCATAGTTGTATGTTTTAAAAGTTTTAATTAAGTATTCAATAATGCGAATTTTTTTCTCCATCTCAATCCTCCATATACTTTCACAATAGGGAAAAAATCTAATTCATCAGACATGCGACATTAAAATAAAATTACCAGCTGGAAAATTGCTTTTAATCAATAGCTACCAAAACAAGCCTTGCTGATATTAAAACTGGAAAACGAAATTATCTGAAAAGACTATGCAGAATGCACTTCATGAATTTCAAAACTTCAGCAAAAATATTTTGCATTGAAAAGTAAATGATTAAAAAACGAAATATTAAGAAAAATAAAACATTTAATGTTATGGAAATGAAATTAAATAAAAACATAGAACATTTCTGAAAACTTTAAGTATTATTACAGGTTTAGGCTTGAAAAAGCAATTTATTCTATTGCTATCTTTCCCTGTGATTAGTTTCATATGATCGAAAACAAATATTTCTTTATCATTGACTATTTTGAATGAATAAACAAAATATAGTATAAAATATAATGTACCCAATGGTGACATTTCATGAAAACAGTAGAAATGCTAGCTATTAAAAAAGTTAAATATTAATACGAAATATAGTGCATGCAATATTGAACACAAAAACAGGACATATATTCGTTAACATGTCAAATTACTTTTTCTTAATTTAAAGAATATATGGCTTGCTCATTTTAACAGTAATAAACAGGTTATATATTCCTGAATTTTCTCAACTTTTCTATCTTTGGAATCAAATTTTTTAAATTAGTTTTAATTGCACTCCTTCCAGATTCTTTTCTGAAATTTTAATACCCTGTAAAGAATTTTTGAATTTTAAACAGTTAAATAATAAAAATATATCAAAATTATATATTTTTATTATTTGAATCTAATTATTTATTTTTAAGGGTGATTTTTTATTTTTCTAATTAACATAATGTATTTTTCTAATTTTGGTCACAAAAATTAGATTTTTCGAGTTTTGGAGGCCCATATTTCGTTATCTTATTCCTATACCCCTCCCCCCCATCACCAATTTGAGCGAGCTCCACCGGTTTAAAATCACACCCATAAGGCAAATGTAATATGTGCTGAAAGATTTCAATGAATTTAAAAAATCATTCTTTAGTGGTAAAATTGTATGCAAATTTTAGAAAGTTTTGTCACTGACTGAGGCAAGTTACAAGTCACACACTTAAAAAGCAGTAAAAAAGTTAAACCTTGAAAAGTATCTACAATCAAATTGACAGTCCAATTAGGTTCAAAGAAGATTCAAAAATGTTTTAGAAATTCATGCACGCACAATGCACCAAAAATAAAAATAAAAACATATATCAATTTTTACATTTAATTGCGGTCTACAACAGCAATAAGAAAATGTATTCCTCACCAACCAACTCGTAAACAATTCCTTCACAAATGCAAATTTCAGAAAGTTTTCTCACTCACTGACATTAAGTCACACTCTTAAAAAATAGGAAAAACGTTAAATCATGAAATATATCTACAATCAAATTAACAGTCCAATTAGATTCAAAGAACTTTCACAAAAATGCTTTAGCAATTCATGCGCGCATAATACACCAAAAAGAAAAAAAAAACACAGATGTAAATTTTTACATGCAACTGCTGTTTACAGCAGCAATAAGAAAATGTAATACCCTCCAACCAACTCGTAAACTATTTTTACACAAATTCTAATTCCTGAAAGTTTTGTCACTGACTGACATTAATTAAGTCACACTCTTAAAAATGAGTGAAAAAGTTAAATCACGAAAAATATCTACAATCAAAATAACAGTCCAATTAGATTCAAAGAAGGTTCACAAAAATGTTTTAGCAATTCATGCACGCACAATACACACATCAAAAAGAAAAAATTACAGATGTCAATTTTTTACATTTAATGGCAGTTTACAACAGAAATAAGAAAATGCAGTCTCGGTAAGGAAAATGTATGTCCCTCCGACCAACTCGTAAACACTTCCTATACAAATGACTTCTGCTCCAATCCATTTGACACAAATGCTAAAAAGTTCAATGGAGTGAAACAACGAAATTCAAATTTTTCTAGCAAACCAGAAGGTTTTCTCGCATTCATCCACACATGTCCACCGCATTGCTGGGGAAAAGAAAATTTCGTTACGCCAGCCATAAATTTAGGGACAAGTTACTACAGATTTAGATGGTTGGCTGTTTTTGCAACGGCAAAATCAATTACATTGGCAGATATGCGTTTCCTGTGCATTCGGGCTTTCGGTTTTTCCGTCTGGTGTTAGAGCAAATGCGGCGCATAAGCTAAAAAGTGGCATTTTTCACACTTGAATGGATTTTACAGCATTTCAGTTTAAAAGAATTACTGTTGCGCCTTTCTTTATGCTGAAGAATGGAATACCAAGTAAAAATGAAGAAAATTACCAAAAACTATTTTTAATTTTTAAAAACTATAATGTATTTAGTTCTCGTAATAACTCAAATTTACGATTTTTCTAACTAGTATAATTATTTTAAATATTAAAAAAAAATTAACTGCACTTCTATGTATTGTCAAAATATATATGCAATGACTACAATTCAATTTTTACAATTTACTTTATTTTCTTTTCTACTACCATTATATTCATATAGATTTTAAACATGTATGCAATGCCAAGAAACATAATGACTCTTAATGTGATTACTTTACTACTACTACAGCGACTTAGCAAGCCGTGTCAAAGTTGATGTATAGGGTACCAGATTTTAACATAGATTGCTTGAAAGAAGTGGCAATATGCATGAAGCAATTAAAAACATGTTTGTAAATATGAGGGTTTTTTTGTGTAGTTTTACAGTGACTGAAGAAAATAGCGAATGTGTTTAGGAAACAATCGACAGATTTTTTTTCTCCAAAACTTGGTAGAATCTATATATAAAACCTAGAACTATATGCCGAAATTCATCCATTTAACTCGTTTTGTTTTTGAGTTCTGTTCATAAAAGGTCGACACATCCAGACAAAATTTAAAAAAAAAACGAACTATTTTCGAACTCGCAGTAAGTCTGAAACGTAGCGATACTCAAAATCTCGAGATTTAATATTTTGCCGACTATGTACATCAACAAAGTATAAATAAGGACAATAGAGGATAATGCTATTAGGAAGTATGCAAAAATTAAAAAAAAAAATAATCGCAGGGATAAAGTCTTTTTACGGTATTGTATAGCAACGGATTCGGAAACCCTCCGCGCTTTTGCGCATTCGCCGGCATAATGGAGTTATTTTCATCAAAATAGGGGGAAAGTGAAGAATGGAAAGGTGATGTTTACATTTCACTGAGAGTGATCTAACAAAGAACTGCGGAAATGCGCTCATATGAGTCATTGCCTGACACCCCTTCCGGTGTAAAATCGTTTAAAAGTGGTAGTCTCGGAAACCGTTGCTGAACAGTACAAAAGCAATAACATAAAATTGATATACTCTTTATAATTCAATATGAAAAGAACACTTTAAGCGATAGAAAAACTATGAAAATTAGTTAGACTAGACAACTGTTTTGCAAGTAATTGAAATCGATAGAATTGCAAAATTCGGTGAAACTCTTGTCATACAAAATGAAACTGTAAGATCTGAATCTTTAAGTGCGAGAAAAAACCGGGAATGTGATTATGAAATGAAGTATGATAAAAACTTTGACATATCTTGAAATCATTCTTTGAAATACATTCGTAAATGAATTTACGAAGGGGATTGTTGCTTTTCTATCATAAAAATATCACGAAAATGCTTTTTAAGTTCTAAAGGAAAAATATGGCCAAATTAAAATATCACTAAAATGTAAATATAGTGCTATTCTTTTTATGTAATGCACCCCATCTTCTCCTGCTGAATTTCAAATTTAGACGGTGTACAGTGTCCTTTTTGCATGTTTCCTGCAAATAATTAGACGTTACATATTGGATAAGTCAATGCCAGTGAATTTCTATCACTGCTACTTTTTATTTAGTATTATAATTTATGCTCTTGAAGATAACATAAAATTTGGAAATAATATCCGAACACAAATATTTAGTTACAGAATTCAAAATAATATCAAGCCACTACATAAATCAAGTTTGGAAATGTGAATCGAATTGCTAACAGGAACCTAATACACCATGTCAAAAATATCCCATGATCTAGTATACGTCCAAGCAGTAAACAACAAGTGTCCTAAAAATAAAATAAAAAAAGTCACTGCTGGGCGAATAGGATCTTCGAATTCTAATGACGTTAGAGAAGACCTGGTCCTTGAACTGTGCAGGGTGCAAAAAAATCCTCCAGTTTGGGCGTTGCACCCTTAAGGTGGGACCTCTTCCTCCTTAAGCTCAGCGATTAAGACGAAGAGGAAACGATGAGAAACCTGTTTTTATCCTTAATCACATACATTTTAAATGGGATTTGATCGGCTGTGCGTCTCAAATAACACCAAGGATGGTCGCCACTCAATTAAAAGGCCCAGTTTC
This sequence comes from Araneus ventricosus, assembly GCA_013235015.1. Taxonomy (NCBI): domain Eukaryota; kingdom Metazoa; phylum Arthropoda; class Arachnida; order Araneae; family Araneidae; genus Araneus; species Araneus ventricosus. The sequence continues at coordinate 120,878 of BGPR01003467.1, forward strand.
GGTCAATATCGACGGGTAAATTATTTAATTTGCTGCAGCTTCCTTTGAAATATGAGACCAGTTTTGATCAATGACGATGAAAGGCACCTTTGACAAATGATGAAACGTAATCTACGTGGAACAGCTTATTTATCAGGAAACGTAATTTTGACTTTCCAAAGCTTATCATATTTCTTTCTGGTTTTCAATGCAGTAAGGGTGAAGGGTGTAATCTTGAATTCGAATTTAATCAGATTATGAGTTTTGAAGGAATCGTATAAGTTTCGTAACACTGCCTTCTTTACTCCTTATTTGGCAGACGCCCAAATAACTTATTATATATATGAAAGAAATGGTTATATTTACGGTGAAAGCTATTTTAAATAACCGTATTTAATTTTGGAATGGAAACGTCATGGTTGTGACCCTTTATTGGAAACAGAATCAATCTGACGGTTGCTCTAAGATTAATGAATTTTGAAAGTGTTGGAATATTTTATGAACATGGAAACCACACGGGAACATTTTTTATTGATTAAAATGCAAGGAAGCGTTTCGCAAATTAAAATTCCGCATGAGCATTTGACTTCTGACAGCAGTTTGTCTATCATCTGCAAGTTGCAACATGAAGAGGACGTTCATAAACCAGTTGTCAAACATGACATTTTTGTTTGGCTTCTTCTTTTGGATTAAATTTATTATCAAAATAATACTAATTTAATAAGAAAAAGTACTGTTGACGTCCCCTTGGAATGCTGCATCTTATGGTTAAAGGGTTAAATTTATGCACTGAGTCAATTTAACTCTTAAGATTTTAAAACTTGCTTGCTGAACTAGAGTAGGAAACATATAAGGTGTAGGTCCTCGACAGGTTCGATATCTGTAGCATAGGTAGTGTCCAGGGTTGCCAGATCAAAATAGCAAAATAAGGTCAAACCTTATTTTTAATAAGGCCAAATTTGACAAATAGATTGAAAACGTCATTTTCTATTAGACAAAAAGGCTATCCTTCACGAAAATGAATCCCACTTGATAGGCGTATATTCAATGCTCTATTATTAAACTAAAATTTAAGTGAAAAAAATTTAAAACATCCTTGTTCTATTCAGGAGCTATTTTATTTGACAGCACGTTATATATCATTTTAAATGTGTAATATCTAAAATTTATTAAAAAACAATAGAATAAGTAATTAAAAATTGTTCCAAGAGTCATTAACGGAAACAAAGCCAAAAAAGGCCAATAATGAAATTAAGGCCAAATGAAAATTCCTAAGGCAAAGGGCTTTGAAAAAAAGGCCAATATGGCAACTCTGGTAGTGTCTGTCTGCCACGAGAACTGTCGCCGCCAAATTGTCTGGTTTACGGCGGTCGCTATAGAAACAGGTTATCGTAAGAAGAATCCATTTCTAGTAGGTAGAAATTCATTCAAATGTGTTCCGCCGCAAACTGGCGCCAAGAATTAAAAAACTCCGACTTCCGTTGGATTCCTCCTATTCGAAATGGATCTTCCCTAGCATAATCAGTTGCTATAGTGATCGCCGTAAACTAGACAATTTGGCGGAGACAGCTCTCGTGGTGGAGAGACAATAGAAGGGGGGGTCATCTTCCTGCAGAAGCGGGATCTCAGATTGAAGTTATTTTCTGATCATCAGTCATTCATCACTCCACATTTCCATCCTATGCTGTTAAAAATATTAAATTACTGTTTAAATTAAGGTTTCTAAAACTTTTTCCAATCTCATTCCTATCTCGGGTGCTAAATCATTCCATGACCATATTTATTGATAAAAATTCTTCTCGCCAACCCAAGTAAACATATAAATGGTGAAAACTGAACAAGGAAATGAAATCATTATTTAGTGAGATATAAAAGTAAATTTAGTAAAATATATTTATTAGAAAATTGTGAATAAAATGTTTTATAAGGTGATGACTTTCTCAATAAATTTTGCTTACTGAAAAATCAGAAATAAGCCTTCTCTATCAATATATTTGAAAATCCAAAAACCCCAAATGTAACCCCACTTGGAGTTCGAACCCACAGTTTAAGAAGCCTTGGTGTGAACAATACAGGTCCTCATGTTAAAGTACCTATTTGTATAAGAAATAAAATATTTTGAAACGCATTTGAACAGAGTTTTAGAAATTAGATAATCTCTGGATGTTGTTAATGGCTGGTACAGTAATTTTAGAATGGATGATTATAAATAAAAATGAATTTGAGAAGATCGAAGTCAAATTTGTTATTACTTAAAAACAGAAACCACTATTATTCAATACTGTTGCACTGAATAGTTGGTCTTACATGAAAAATTATTTGTCTCACTACTAAATGTACTAAATCATGCCATTTTTTAAAATTTCATCTGCAGATCTCAAACAAGGTTACTTTTATGGTGCAATGATTCAAAAATTCCTTTAACAGAAAAGGTTAATTATTAGTGTTTAAGATTTAAAATAATAATTAATCCCATTTTCAATAATGAAATGTTTTTCTTATCTCTTGACTTTAACATTTTTAAAGTCATGAATAAAATTGCCAATAGTTATATACAATTGAACTTTATCATTTCTAATAAGACTCAACACCAATTATTAGCAATTGTGAGCACTACATTTTCAGTTCTTATTTCGTGTAGAATTGGAAAATTGAGTCCAAGCACTCGAAAAAGTACTACGAAAAAGTACTATAAAAGTACTCCCTTGTACTATGTCGCCATTTTCTTTTATTTTCATTTTAGAACAAAAGAAAATACAAACATGCAAATCTAGAACCAAAAGCTCAGTACAGGTAATGATTTTTTATGACGCTCCATTAAAACCTTATTGAGACCTTATGGTTTAAGTACGAAAGCATATAAATATAACCTAGCGAAAGGACTAAATAAAAATTATGAATTTAAACACAACTTTGAAGCTTAAAGTCTTCGGAACGCATACATTTTTAAAGAATTCTGTTCATTTTCTATTTGTAAGATAAACAATTTAAAAAGACAATTAGCAGATTAATTATTTCAAATGAGTTCAGTTGCTGTACAATGTACATCGTCACCGGCACAAAAACACACTAGGTATTCTTGCTCTGAAGATTACAGTGATTTATCGTAATTGGTTTCTTTGAACAAAACTATCCTTTCGAAGTTTGTTTGTGGACAAGATAATCTGAAGTAGACTTACTTATTTTCAGCCCTTTTGTCGCTTTGTTAATTTTCTGTCTTAAGTACTTTTAATTGAAGTTGCAAGTAGCAATCTTCTTTCTCTATAGGTGAGTAGATAAGTGCTCATTATGATTAATTATAGTATTATCTATTGTTAACAGTCTAGCTTATTTTCGACTAAAGTTTCTCAGTAGAATTTAAAATGAAAGACAAAGAAAGAACAGTGCTCGGAGGCAGATATTCATTCGATTTCATATAATGAAATCAGAAAATTCAATTAATTTTCGGATGATTTGCTTCACTAGATTAACATCCCATTTATAAAGCTAAAGGAGAGACACTGGAGACGAACTTCTCAATTTTGTACCATAGCCATAAATGGATGACAGATTAAGTATCTATTCTCCAATTTTCAACTTTCTTCAGTCGTGGTTTAATTCAGTTTAGTTTAGTTTTAGTTGCATTAACGTCCCGTTTTGAAGCAACATGAGGGATATTTTGGGACGGACCTCGTAATTTTTAACCGCGGCCATATGATGAGGACGACACCTGATCTGGCACCCTCTCTCCCAACTTCCGCACCACACCAGCGCTGTGGACCCTAAACCCTATGGGTGAGTTGGTGGACATGGGTTATGGCCACCACTCCAGCGGGAGGACGTTTGGCCCCCTACATATGATTTAGCGTGCAACAGCCCTACATATACAGTGGGACTTCAGTGGAATTGGGTTTCGAACCTGGAACCCTAAGGTTCTAAAGCCGAGACGTTACCACTAGGGTATCGCGGCCTCTTCAGTCGTGGTGGATAAGTAGTAAGGTCTCGTCCTTCATACCAGAGAGTTCCAGGTTCGATACTTGATTCCGCCAAAGCTCCGACGTGTATGTGGGCTTGGTGTGCATTAATTTGACGTCGAGGATCACACTTCCTTACGCTAGTTTGGCATGAGAGTTTGGGGAGGGGTGACGGCTCAGGAGTCGTCCTCGCCTTCCGACCATGATTCAAATTACGAGGTTTGTCGATAACCCCCAAAAAACAGGAACAGGATTTTAAAAACAGGATTTTAATATAACTAAACTGAATTTACTGACATATTGCATATGTAAATGCACTGAACTGGAAGAGTTTGTGTCGAACTAACTGAACATACCAACGAGATTCCATAATCCAACAGGAACAAATCCTGAACTATCAAGTTTACTACATTTCTACTACATATAGAACTACAATTATAAAATACAATATCACATTTCTAGAATACAGCACAACATTTCTCGGAGAGTACTAAAGTATTTTTGCTTTGTGTTTTTTTTTTCATTAAAACAATTATAAATAAGACGTAGGATACGTTTACGTTTCACTAACTCAAAATACCAGTGAAATTACGAGATCCCATAATCCAGACCTGATCAATCTGGTTTATCAAGACATTTCTACAGAGAGATGAAATGCCAAATAAAAAAATATCTTCTACTGTATTACCATCAATCATTAATAAACTGAAGTGCCCGCCAACAACCTATTAGGTTATTGTACAGCCCATTCTTTCGAAATCAAGGGCTGTCTAAAACCGATTTGGTAAAGACTGAAAAATAAACCATTCCTAAATCTTTCTTCGCGGTTGTTTGTCCTAGCAGGAAGGCGTTTCCTTTTCAAGATAAATTCACATTTGACCCATTGAGTGCATACCGCATCTCAACTTTCTGACAGTTGCATTCCAGGAATCAGGTTTGCGCGAGTCCCTTCTCTGCAACAGTGGCTCGCTGTCAGCGATGGGTGAACGAAGAAAAAGGGTTGGGTGGAAAAAAAAGGGGGTAATTTTAGAGGACAACCGAAACGCAATGGGTTGAGTGGGCCTCACCCATTTAACTTGAGAGAGAGAAAGAAAGGATCCAATGCTGTGAAGTCCTTTTGAGGTTTTAGCGGATGTGGTTAAGAACTTTTATACGACGTCTTGTTTATTTAATGCTGAACGACTTCTTTTCCTCCTTAGAATTTTGTTTTATCTAGGCATCGATAAATATATATGCAGCAGAACTTCGATTAACCGTCACTGTCCGGTCCAGGGCTGTGACGGATAACCTCTTAACACGTCACCACGTGAATGAAATACGATTCACACGGCGATCAAATACGATTCATAACTATTATCTAGCAGAGAAGGAATCGTGCAATTAGATATGGTTCACATTTCAGACGCGAGTCGTGGCGACTAACATGTTTATATATATATTTCTTTCTAAATTCTTTCATTTTAGGGTAAATTACCCTGTTTGTTTTTTCAACAATTTTAGTAACAGGGATGGTTTGTACAGCAAAATTAATTTAACCTGGCTAAAGCTTGTCCACAGCCAAACTGCTATATTAATTGTTGAAAACTCCATATACTTGGATTGCCTTTTTCAATACTTTTAATAACTACAGAGTTTTTTTTTTTACGTGTTGACATATGAATGTTTAAACTTAATTTCTTGTTCATGGTGTCTATAGTATTTTCAACTCTTTAGATTTTGTTTTAAATTTGGTTGTATTGTTCAAATAATGACTTTTCAGTATAGGATTTGCTTCTTGATATGTCTTGTTTACTTTGTTTCTGTGTGATCATATATAACAAGTTATATATATATATAATCAAAACAAACAAGAAACAAAGGACAAAAAAAGACAAAAATTTAATAAATTGAAAAATATCATAGCGAGTCGCTCGTCAGGAAGAGAAGCCCGCCTATGATATTAATAAGTGCTTTTTTCTTCTAACGACATACGAAAAACGTAAAAATTTTATCGCTATCCCCTCAAAAAGCACAGGACAATTAAAAATGGAAAAAATCTGGAATAAAAGACAAATACAATGAAGATGATTTAAAAACTCGAAAGCAAAAAGTCCGAATACATAAGAACACACACGCACACACATATATATATATTAGTAACGTGATTTCACTGCTGGCTTGGGAAGAAAAGAAAAATAAAGTCCTTTAAAAGTGAATAATGCATACATATTGTATTTAATTTTACAAGACGATCAGTATAAACTTTAACATAAGAATAGTTATGTACAGAAATGACGGATAAGATGTTTTAGACGATGGTGGATAACAAAGTGACGGTTAATCGAAGTTCTACTTTATTTAATTTAGACAAAATTTCATAAAGGGTATCAGTAACTAAACGTCACTCTTTAATTAAATCTATACTAAAAACCAGAGGTAATAATACTCCCGGAGTATTCCCCCTCAACCTTCGCCTATACTTACACAGTTTGGCGCTTTTCGTATTTAGCTTCGTAATGTAGTGTAGAGCAGTGATGGACAAACGACGGCCCGCTTAGAAGTTCTATCCGGCCCGCCACCGATTTTCAAATAATAGTATAGAAAGTTTATTTCTATTAGAAATGCTATATTTATGGCAAATACTTTCTACATTTATAGCAAAATATAGCTTTTAGAAGCGAAGTAACAGCTTCATTCACCACATTAGTCTCTAGGAATTTTTAAAATAGTATTTTTAGAATACTTATTCAGATTTTTAATAAACTATATTGCCCTGCACTTAAAAAAATGTCCATTCTTGGTATAGAGAATCGCGTATACATTTTGAACTTCTTCCTCATGATTTATTAGTTTCAAAATTTGATACAATCTACTATTTTGGTACCAAAACCATATACCGCAATTCATTTAGGTAGCTTGTTGATTTTATTTTACTATCACGTTCTAAAACACAAGAAAAGACAGTTAACCAGTAGAGATATTTGGTGTAAAACCTGGCGCAGATCTACAATTCCAATGTTAAAACCAATGCAAAATTTCATCCACCTACCTCCCACGGGCACGAACAGGGAGGCGGACAGACTTTTCGGTGAAGGATTTCGTTAAAAATCCGATACAGTTCTAGAATTTTGGTGTCCAAGACCACAAATTTTTCATTTGTATAGTTTGTTCCGTTTTCGAGTTAGCGTGCCGACAGACAGACCGACGGACATAATTCCAAAAATGGAATTTCGGACTCGGGGAGGTCTAAAAATTTGATATTCAGCAAAATCTCGAGGTCCAATTTTTTGACGACTGCAATATGATTTTCTTTGCACATTTCGTAAACCAGAAAGTAACTAATTGCCTACTATAAAATTAGTAGAGCAACTTAATGACGCTATGGATAAAGTGACCAGATTTTCTGAACTCCCATCCGAGAGGATCTAAGTATTAGGAAGAAGATGGATCCAGGAGAGAGAGAGAGAGTTAAAAACGGACTGTTCCGGCCATTCCTGTCTAGGAAGAAGATGGATCCAGGAGAGAGAGAGTTAAGAACGGACTGCTCCGGCCATTCCTGTCGTTTAGTCACTTTGCAGCGACACTAAGTAAGTGTATGTATTACGAAAGTAATAATATTAAAAGGAGTTATGGCACAAAACTGTCATTATTTATTAAAATAAGGTGGCGATATTGTATGAATAGGTTAGGTTAGTTACATCAAGGTTGCGTTTTAAAGCAACACAAGAGCTATTTTGGGAAGAATCTAGAAATTTCGAACTATGGTCAGATAAGTAAGATAACATCTCAACCGACACAAACATACCTCTCCAAACTTCTGTGCCACCCAAGCGTGAGGACATTTTCCCCTCAACGTCAAGTTTAATGCACATCAAGCACTCAAACACGACGAATGTTTGGCGGAATCGGGTTTCGAATCTGGAATCTTCAGTACCGTAGCCTTCACACCAGGCCACCATGGATTGTTCTATGTATCTAAAATGTCTGGAAGGAGAATTTTTCATAAGAATTTAAAATTTAAATACTCTTTTCTTTAATTTCTCAGCAAACTGTCAGAAGAATTTTCATTGTAGATTATAGTGATTGTAAAATATTTAGGTGAAGAATCGTATTCAAAGACATGAGTACCGATTCCTCTCTTGCGGGGTCAAGGACAAAGTGACTTAATTCGCTCCATAGCTTCTGCGTGCATAGAGATTGCTTCCAGTACGCATGCGCGTGGAGATACTTTTGAAACGAATCCGGTAAAAAAATGAATATGAAATTGAAACACCTGTTTCTTAACCGATTGACATAACAATTGGGCACAGATCTATAATTAATGTTAAAATCCGTGATACCAAGTTTTATTTATCTAAGCCAAAGGGCTTATGAGATATAATTTTTACAAGTATGCGATTATACAGACCGACAGACAATCACCCTTTGACTGGTTTGGTCCAAACTTTGATAAAAACCTACATTCATGATGATAAAATTGTGCACCAAATTTTATCCATCTAGATATTCAAGTTTTTGATTTATAGTGTTCACAGGAACGCGGACAGACAGACAGACTTCCTGTATACGGATTTTGTTGAAAAATTGATAGAAACCTACAAATTAAGACACCACATACCAAATTTAGTCCCCGTAGCTCTAATGGTTTTCGAGTTATCATGTTCACAGACAGATATAACTCCAAAACTGTGCTTTTCGGACTCAGGGAGGTCTAAAACGTGGAGATTCGTCAAAATCTCGAATTCTAATTTTTTGACGATTACAATACTTTCTCTTTTTGTATACTTCGTATACGAGTAAATAAAAAGTCAGGAAGGAGAATTCTCATAAAACTTTTAAATTTAAATACTATTTTTTTTAATTTCCAAATTTCTTGACAGCAATAATTCTCATTATGAACTGTGAATTTAACATGCATGAAGTTTACTTCCAAGAATGCTTATAAAATGATAGCTGTATGTTCCTTTGTGATATCCATACCTCATCATAACTGCAAACAAAATATAAACTTAGCAAGCATATTTGATGAACCTCCTTGTGTTGGCAGTCTTCCTTCTTTTCTGTCTAAACAGTTTCTTCTGGAAATTATTTATTCTTCAAAGTTCAACTCAAATGCTTCATACTCCTCAAGTTAAAAAAATAATGAAAAATTATGAATTATGTTACTTTACTAGTGCGCATAATTATGTTAATTTTCAAGTGCAAACATATTTTCCTTCTAAATCTCTTTTCAACAATTTACATGCATAAAAATTAAAGTTAATCTGTTTCATTTCACGAATTTTGAAAGTATTTCTTTTGAAAACCCTTGCACCGTGTTCAAAGGGAAAAACATTTCCATCATCATTTCGCAGAAAAGAAAATTTTCAATTTCTTTAAGAATCCTTTAAAAAAAATTTTAAGAATTTGAATTTCACAGTTAATGATTTCAGTGTATAAAGTAATTCTTATTTTTATTTCACATTAATTTACTAGATTCCGTTGGATTTAATTACAAACTAATGATTTTAATAATCAGAGCTTAGATGAAAGTTGTAATTTTATTTTTATTGCCAGAGCTAATCTCATAAGCTCTAACTCCATGAGTTGATTCTTATCATTAATCTAAGCTAATCAAAGCAACGGAGAAATTAAATGGGTTATTAGGGTAATTAAAGCTCTCTTATCTTCCGTAATGAGAGTAATTTGTGTTGTGTTATTAAACTTGAGTGTTATAAATGTTAAATGAAAGTAACTTAGTATTTAACGATTTTCTTGATAATGAAATGCACACACTGATGGACAGTTAGTTCTCTGTTTTCTTAAGAATAATACAATAATATATACTGGCGGTTCTCAAAATTTTAATATTCGCGACAGCAGCGTAACAAGGCCCTAGTACTATTTTTCATACGTCTCATCATTTTGATTTCAGAAAGTCAAGTTAACGTACTACTTTCTTCATAACGTCTCTGCCCTGCCACTCGGGGGTGTTCAATCTTTTTTAGTATTCATTAGCCTGGGCAATTCACAATCGCTCCACGCCAAAGTAAAAAATTTGTCACAATTGGCGGCGTGGTATAGTATAGAAGGCTGGAAATCCAACAGGTCCTAATATCCATCCCTCAATTTGGATTGCTGGGCCATGAAAGCGGCGGGGGTGAGACTAGAATTGAATTTGAGTGGTGTGGAGCTGTAGTGAATAATCGGCCTAAATAGATGGGCTAAAAATAGAATGATGTGGAGTGCCATCACGCCGCTTGGATTAGTCGTAAATGATCGGGTTTACAGTGGAATTTAGAGTGGAAAGTTTTTCGCAAACAATAACGGATATTTCTGAATTTTTTTAACATCTCTTGGATTAGTCGTAAATGATTAGAATTGGAAAATTTTTCTAAACAATAACGGATATTTCTGAAGATTTTTTAACATCTCTAGTTAGTCGTAAATGATCGATTTTCAGGTTTGAATTGGAAAATTTTCGCAAACAATAGGATATTTCTAGATTTTTTAACATCTCTTGGATTAGTCGTAAATGATCGAAGGCTTTACAGTGGAATTTCAGAGTGGAAAATTTTTCGCAAACAATGAATATTTCTGAATTTTTAACATCTCTTAGTCGTAAATGATCCGGTTTACAGTGGAATTTAGAGGTGGAAATTTTCAAAAATAACGGATATTTCTGAATTTTTTTAACATCTAGGTATAACATTAGTCATTATTTTACCACATGTAGAAAAATATTCAGAAATTGCTTATTAGTTGCGAAAAAATTATTCTCCTCTTTCATTTCAAAATTAAGAGATGGGTGGTGTTGCTTGTTACGCGATGAATTATACAATAAAATTTCAAAATAAACAATACAATTCACATCTTAATTAATAAAGTTTTTATTGCTTTTTTTGCAGATACAGTGTACAGAAGTAAACCCCTCGAGTGAATTAAGGAAATTAAAAAAAAATATTCAATTACGATCATCGAGGTCTGAAGGTTTAACGAGACCCATTTAAATAGAAAAAGACAATATACATATATATGTATATAAATTACAATCTTTAGTTTTCACGAATTAAAATTTATAATTAGACAAATTCTACAGCACGGGGTGATCATAAGATTGGTATTTCAAATTCTTAAAACAAATTAATATAAAAAAAAATTTTAAAGTCAATTCCTACTTGGTCAGCGATCTACCTTTCGTCACTGAAAAATCATGTGAAAAAATGACGCGTAGACATACAGAAAACAAAGAATTAGGTCTAGAATTGTAAAACCTAGCTCCATCTAATGAGAAAATTCAGACCAAACAACTCAAAAACTATATGCTTTTCTCCCATATAAAACTAAAATTAATTAAATTTAATTAATGAATTAATATTAGAAAAAGAGTAACATCAAGTGTCATCCACTACAAGTTTTAAAATGTAACTTTGAACTTAGGGAGAATAGATAAAAGTATTTTATTAACGATTGAAAATTTAGACAAGATCTATAAATAAATATATATAGGAGGTGTGGACTAATGTAGTGAAAACTAATAATGTTGCAACTGCGTTTTTTTAAACGAGATATAAACGACCAAATAAAGTTTTTTTCATATAGGTAGCATACCATTACGGATTCTAAATTTGTTACAAGAGAGAGTTTCGATGCAAATGGCTACCGATCAACGAAGCTATGAGCGCGTTTTTCTTGTTTCTCTATTTCTATGTATATCTCGAACTTCAGTTTCAAATTATAATTGATTTAACAAATTAAAGAGAGTAACATTCCCTACAAATACATGCTTTCATTTTTCTTCTAGCTTTAATAGTTTCGCAGATAATGGCTCTCAAAAATGGGAGATGTCCAATAATTTGCGACCACCTAGACCACCATAACGGCACGTTAGCTTTGTGAAAAAACTTTTTAAAATGTGCTGTCATTTTAAAAAAAACGTAGTTGTAACATTATTAATTTTTGAAATGGGTCCAATAATTTATGACCACCCTCTATAATGTACTGATAAAATTAGTTACTGTTATTATATACAATGAAAAACAATTAAAAGCAAATAACTTTCTAAATGCAGAACGTCAGCAACAGAAGCCGTAGAACTCATTAGAATAAAACAATAAGTCGCGCAATCGCAATAATTCAGCTATTTAAAGTTAAGAAAGCACTTCACGCCTAATTGTTACAGATATTTTGTAAGCATTAACAACTGGTCCAAGCCATTAAGACTAAGAATTACAAAATAAAATGCTGGAGTCGATTATGATTTTACGGCTCCAATAAGGATACGATTAAAATTAAAAAGCAATAATAATTAGATTTTATTTACCTCTGTGTAACAATGTTATCGCTACTATTACTTTTATTTAACAATGAACATTCACATAAGGGGAATGGAAAAATATTTTTCTGCTTCAATGCGCTAGTCGTTTTTAAAGTTTGAATAACACAAATTATTACTCATTTGAAGTAATTATGTAAACAAGACGACGGCAGTGCTAAATTCCTTTCTAAGTACTGCAAGGCAATTTCGGGTAAACCTGGAGTTTAGGGTGCGTACTATTTTATCGCTAATTTTCTTTGGCGAAATTTTATTTGCCGTCGCGAAACACTGTTTAGGATGCGCAGCGAGTGTTTTTATAGGTCTCTTGCGCATTCGATACCTACGGCATCTCAAAACGAGAGACTGAGCAAGCAAAGCCTTCGGCATTGCAAGTGTGTACCGGGCAAATTTTTTTAACTTAAAAAAACATCAGCGGTTTCGCTTTCAGCAAAGCGGGCCCCTCGTAGCTTCGCTTTTTCATTGAGAACCGAAACACACAGGGAAAGCACAAACGCAGAAAAAACACGACGTCTGAAGACGATGAAACGTAGCAAGGAAAACATTCGTTTCCTGAAAAAAACATTCCTTGTTCGATATTTGGAAGCCATAATCAGCAACCCAGAGAAAGAGAATCAGCAAATTCGATGAACGAAAATCTTCAGAAGTTATTGAAAAAAATCGTTTAGTAAATGATCAAACATTCCAAACGAAGTATTATTCAAATTTGTACGCCGAACAATCAAAATCGAAGAGAGCAGACAGTGGACCAACGGAAATGAGGCGAAATTAAGAGCATGCGCCGTAGACCGGTAAGCAAATCACTGTCGGCGCATGCGCAAACGAGACCGAAAAAATTTCCAACTCGCATCCAAAACAAATGTTTGGCACTCTCTCTCTCTCTTGGCGACAAACAATTGGCGAGCTTCAGAAAAACGAAATGAGTACGCACCCTAAACTCCAGGTTAACTCAATTTCGATCAACCGAAGTTATAAATACGGATCAAATCGAACTTAAATAAAAGATAATTAATTTTTAAAGGTTTATCGGTGTAGAAGAAAAATACAGATTCCTTTACAATAATTATTCCCGCCAAGATGTGGATTTGTATCGATTATCTGACCGATTGTGTCAATTTAAAATCAATCTTCTGATCACTAACCGATGCTTGTTAAGTTTATTTTCCAGCTAAAAGCAATTTTTAATTCAAAAATTTGTAAACCTGAAAGAAACGAAAAGAAGTCAATAATCAGATAAGGAATTATGTTTATTTTAAAATGATATTGAACAAGGTAAGAAATGATGGGCTGCAAGATGTAATCATGGCCTAGAAACAACATATAACAATGTTATATCTTTCATTTATTATGTTGCAGGTCATGCTATATTTATCATCTGAACACAAATAATCATTCATTTTAACCCTCTCACAACGAGCGAGGCGGTCCCAGTCGGTCCTAAAATTCTCCGTTAACAGCGATGAAGGCCGGTCCGAGGCGGTTGGCTTCTTTTGAGGGGAGGTTCTGAGATCGCTTCGGAGATAAGCACGGTAGGGGGTCTAATTATCCTTGCCACTCACAGCCCATTTCCGTGCGCTTTAAGGGAAGGTTACAGCAGGGGGTAGGGTAAACGACCACCAAGGTTGGGACAGTCTAATTCATGTCGTATCCTCCCTAAAAGACCCGGATTTAATGGGGTTGGAAGAAAACAGTCGCCTCGGGATTAAAGAGCTACACGTTGCACATAAAATAAGCATCAATATTTCGTTGAAATGATTTTTGTAGTCTTAATGGAATTTAAAGTACTTCAGGAAATTCCGAGAAGCTTTCAATTCTTTTCTTTTGAGAAGGAAAAATTCTTCATTTCAAAAGTGCCGTGGGTTTATTTCAAACTGATCAGTGCTATGATTGAATTAACATATTTTCTAAGTTTGGCCAACTTTTAACATATTTTGTAACATATTCAAGCATGAAGCAACAACAGCATTAACAGATCCCTTTACATTTTCTGATTTTCATTAGACTACTTCGATATGCAGAGAAAATAAATTGGTCAAATTTCTCTGATCCGGAACTCTCTAAAACCCGATTATGATATATGAGACACAGGAAAAAATTCGGTGTATTATTACAAAACTCTAATGCCACCTTTCCTGCCACGTTAGTCCTATGGTTGGAAAGAGACATTTACCGAAGTTCTTACTGTCTGCTGGGAGGATGGAAGACAATGACCCCCGACTTTCACGACAAACTTGGCAACCATTTTGGCGATTTCAGCGATAAAATGAAAGTACAAAAAAATGCTAGAATTGCGGCTCTATTTCTATAAGGAATGGAGTTATAGATGTTCCTTTAGAATTTTCCATATGACGACATACCCTGTCGGAAAGGCTATAAATATCGAGCTGCAAACGAAGGAAATGAATATCTTTGGAGTCTTGTTCGCATTGCGAGTTGGATAGCTGTTAGACGCTGTGTGCTATTCTTCGAGCTATTACTGTTATTATTAGTGTTGTGCTGTCTGCCTGTGTACAAGTGCAGTTTTTCCCCCGCTACCTGTCCTTCATGTTTTCCGGAATATTAGAGAATAAAGCGTCATTCTCCATTATCCTGCTTGATGGACTGTGTTCACCGTACGATTTTCTCAAAAATCCCTGACGCTGTTTTTTCCATGTTACCTGCTCTTCATGTTTTCCGGAATATTCGAGAATAAAGCGTCATTCTCCATTATCCTGCTTGATGGGCTGTGTTCACTGTACACTCACCGGACGATTTTCTCAAAAATCCCTGACGCTGTTTTTTCCATGTTACCTATGCTTCATGTTTTCCGGAATATTCGAGAGTAAAGCTTCATTCTCCATTATCCTGCTTGATGGACTATGTTCACCGTACACTCACCGGACGATTTTCGTAAATATATAAATAAACAAAATAAAAATAAAATCAGAAACTAAGTAATAGAGAATCACTAAAAATATTAAAAAAAGTATATAGGCACAGATAAAGAAGCATAAATAGTATATTCTA
>BGPR01003468.1:0-67866 GCA_013235015.1 Araneus ventricosus
TATAAACTTTTTAACGAAGGGTGGTTTTGGGTTCTAGGGGTCATGATTGATGAAGATTTGCAGAAATTTTCCGGAAGTCGTGTCATGAGTACCGTTGCAATAGGTAGAGTTCCTATAAGGAATCTACCTAAAAAATAAGTGTTCCGTATTAATATGTAATTTAACTGTCAATCTCTTTAATACAATATTTACACAGAGTAGTATAATGGTAAAAGAACAGATAAATAACAAGCTACCATAGACCCTTGCTACATGCGATAAACTTATAAAAAACTGATTTATCTATTCTGTAACCATTATACTACTCTGTGTAAATATTGTATTGAAAAGATTGATAATTAAATTACATATTAATACAGAAGACTTGTCTTATGATTTTACCCCGACGTTTCCGCGAAAAATCTACGGCGCGAACCCGAACTGTGCCTTTCTTATGTTTTATTTAGAGTAGCTTTTGATGGCACCATCTGTTGACAATATATAGAACTACAGCAGTAAACTATAGCAGTAAAACATTATTCACTACAAATGTTCATATTTCACATAATATTCAAATGTTTGAATTCAAATTTTAATACAATGTTTATTTTACATAGTGTCAAGTATTCTGTAAGTTTCGTACAATTCGAAAGAAAACTCTGCATGTTATAATGAAAAAAACATGCGGAGGTTGAAATTTTTAATTTAATATTGATTTTTACTTATATTCTGATAAATATTTTTATTGTCTCACTTTGGGTCCTAGTAATACTTCTCAGACCCTTTAAAATGACACTAGAATCAACCTCCTAGCTAAACGCGGTTCCACGTTACACTTATTTATAACCGTACATAAAGCTAATTCATAGCAATCACGCGCATGCGCCTACACTGGTACGATGACATCACAGGGAAAACAAATACTGTGCGACAAACTCTTACAGTTATGATCTATCCATTGTGGGGGTCAACGATTCTTTTCGCATTATTAGTCTCGTAGTTATTAGCGATTCAAATCTGACGGTATTTTGTCACACAAGAAAGTTCGACCGACTATCACTATAACGAGCTGAAAGACGTTTTCACGTCAATAACCTTAAAAAGTCCAGTGACAAGCGAATACAAGCTGCGTAGGAAAGAAAACGAGAAAACGGCGCAAGGTGAGTTCGAAGCTGGCCCATTGGGCGTGCAGCGGCCGGCGACAGCCCAATCATCTGCGGATTATGTGCATTCCTGCCTATAGATCTACAACACCAACATCGATATGATTCTGTCTAGGCACTTCGATTCGATGCAGTGTCAGGTATACTTGTGCTACTTCAGCTACCACAGGCCCTTACTGCATGCAATAGACTTGTAATGTTGTATCTACCCTGAAACCCATTGCTTTAAAGCAATTGATAGCTAAATTACATATTAATATCAAATACTTTTTATTATAATTTCATCACGACGTTTTCACGAAAAGTCTACGGCGTGGATCCAAACTGCACCTATACCATATTTATTAAAAATTAGCTTAACATATTATATTTCCAAGGCATTAAATATCCTATTACATTTTCCCGGGTTTTAATTTCACGGAAAATTTCAATACAATATTTAGTCAGTTTTCTCCAGACTTGTTTAGTTTGTTGACAACCCGACTCTTTTACAGCTATATTAGGCATGTGTGAGGGATAGCTTAGCGACTAATCAGGAGGTCATATCATTTCTTAAAAACTATTCCTTTGAACAAACTGTGCGAGGGAATTCTGTTAGCCATCTCATGTAGTCTCAGCTACGAAACTGTTTCTTTGAAAAGACGAGTTTTTGTTATGTTCTTGTACAGACGGCTTGTCAGCAGATTTCTCTAATAAGCAAGAAAATGTACGTAAATTTAAAAGTTCAAATAAACTGTTACTCTTCTAATTTCACTTCCTCAACGTTCACTGCTTCAAATCAAATGCTTGCTTTCTTATGCAGCACATGGCATTGATCAAAATGCTAGCTGTTAATGAAAATACAGTTTAAAAACGCATAATAAAAATTGTTCTAAATTCTTTAAATGATATAATTGGAGACATTACATTTGAAAATAATGTCTTTTGTAGGTAAATTGCATAGGTGACTGTAAAGAAGAGACATTTTTTGGATCATCTTGGTAAAAAAATAACAAACAGTTAAGTGGTTAACGCGTACCGTAGAATGTAATTACCTGCGACATTTTTCGAGATTTTGGATTTTAACAACATTCGTACAGTATTATGCGTCAGCACCAGTAAACAAACACTGGGTGAAATTTCTGTGTTCCCTCCCTACACAGTAATATCACCCCCTGTAATACAATATGACCTCACATACACTTTTATATAAAAATAAATTTACAGAAAAAGCATGAACTCTTATCATAATAAACGCAATAAGGTTGCAGAAAACAAAGTGGAAACATTGAAAATAAAATTGTGAATCATTATTACTTAGTTTTCTTATTTTCATTCAATAAAACTTGGTGTTTAGGGCACTCTTCAAAATTCTGATCTGCCAGTAGTATATCGGGAGTCATTACACAGCCGGTTAATTTTAACTCGAGAAAACTCCACCTGATTTGATGCTTCACTCCATTTCTAGTATCCTCTAAATGTTTCTACTGTAGAAATAAAATGCATTCATTTATAAATTGTATGAAAGTGAGGGCAATGACAACACCAAATAGCTTTGTACAAACCCTTCAGAATCTATTATAAATGATATCTTTCTGGATTCACTGATTTCAAAGCATCAACGAGATATTTCTTGATCTAATTATTATGCGAGTGCGCAATCGACTTTCTTTAGTGCGTTCGAAGAATTTCTCTCCCCTCTACAAATTGAAAAAATATTTAAATTATATAAGCACATTAAATTACATTTATTATTAATTAGATTGGGTATAAAGTCATCTTACGAAGATCCGAATTTTCAAATGCCACTTAATATCTTTAAAGCTAAATAAATACAAAAATGATAAATTTTACCTTTTTATCCTATTAGCACAAAATGTTTTAGGACATCTCCACGATGTCGCTAAGATATTTTGAATGCCAATATTGTAGATCATAATGTGCTAATAGGATCTGTTCAAAAATGTTAAACTTTGAAAATGTTACCTGATTTTGGGAGTCTGTTTATACACAAGCCTTCGCCAATTAATGCTGCCAGAGTACAGTTTATATAAGGCAATTAATAAAATAATACTATAAGCCAAACATGTGAGAAATATAAAAACGTCTGAAACGACACGATTTTAAACTTCACTTGTTCAGTTTAATTATATTAACGACTCTTTATGAAGCAACACGAGGGCTATTTTGGGATGGACCGCAATTTTGAACCGCGGTTAAATGATGAAAACGACACAAACAACTTTTTTCATCAACTCAGATAAAAAATATGAGATTTTGGTTGTTTTTTTCCGACAAAAGTAATGGGGCATTTTATGTAAGTAAATCAATTAGTTGCACTTCTGCGACAAGAATCAAGAGAAATATGCTTTCTCATTTAATTTTCAAATTTTTTAACAATTTTTATCTTATTCTTTTCCGGCTCAAATAATTTTTATGAACTGCCATAAACAATGTTTTTATGATATTTTTATAAAAACAATTGGTCATTCAGTGGAAAATAATTCATTGCTTAATGTAATAGGATAAATGAAATACAAATTAATTGAATTATTTTAATTAAAAGGACAGCTACGGATACCAAAAGTTTTTGTAGAAAAAGATTATCTGCAGAGGAAAGGTCTTTTTAAATTTAATGCTGATTTTTTTATGGTATTTCATCTTTTTTATATTTTAAAGAGGAATGGAGAGAAGGATTCAAACTTTTTAAAATGCAGTGAAAAAAGCTGTAAATTTTTCATTCAAGCAGAATAATGATGCCTTTAATATAAAAATAGAAAGAAAATATTAAAAATTAAATATTCCTGGAGAAACTTTGATTAACTACCTTATTATTCCGTTACTTCCACTTCCCGATAGAGCGTTTCCTGCTGAAAAGAAAGATGTTTTTTCACCATTAATGAAAATTTCAATACTGTTTTTATTTTTTTTCTTATTCTTTCTTATGTCTGCAGTCTGGTTCCTTCCAGTGGAAATTATTATTTTTAGCTTCTGCAACTTTTTTTGTTTGAAAGAACTACTGTAAGCTGATGGATTTTTATGAATGAAAGACGTGAGAATCCAACATGCTTTTTTACTTATCAGCACTTGGTGGGAAAATGTATTATGAGTACATATTTAGGTAGGACTCAGGAATAAATTTCAGATTTTTTGCCAGAAAATGCCCTTCTCCTTTTAATAATGTACATTTTTTAAAATATGGGGCTCAACTAGTAAATATTTAAAAAAACAGTAAAGGAATGGATAAAAAAAGGCGAACAAGGTTCTATAACATGCACAAAAAAGACAAGAAAAGATTTGAAACAACTTATAAGACATAAAATACCGAATAGAAATGTAAATAATTTAAAATACTGCTTTAAACGACAGTAAATGCAACGATTAAAATGCATTTTACGGAAATTAGGATGAAGATCTTTTTGTGAAATTCGTTACAAAGGCTATTTAATTAAAAGAAAAGTTACGCAAATAAGACAAAACTAATAATCACAGGATATATTTTATGCATTACAGTAGAATTTGTTGTTTTAAGAACGTAACTACTCTTTGTTGCGCTAATAAAGTGGAGCTTGTCTAATTCGAGGTTTTTTAATTCGAAATCATCGGCACCTAGAACTTGGCACTAGTCTCATGAATTTCTTTTTAAATTAATGTTAATTCTAATATATAATTTTTTATAAAGTGATAACATACAGTACAAAATATAAGATATAATAATATTAATAAAGTAAATAATTAATGTTAAATAATCTTCCTTAATTCGAATTTATTTTATCTAATTTAAAGCCAAAGCTAAAAATAGTCAAGTTTTTCTATTTCAAAGTTGCTTTCGTTAATTAAATAAGTCAGTACCTTGTGACCTCAGCAATAAAAAATGAACAATTTTTCAAGGTATTTATGTATTCAACGAGAAAAGCAATAAGAAATTTCTCATTTATTTCAAAGAAGCTAATGGGAATTATTCCAAAACTTGATTGTGTCATTGCTATAATCAAAGTGCTGTAGACTG
This sequence comes from Araneus ventricosus, assembly GCA_013235015.1. Lineage (NCBI taxonomy): Eukaryota > Metazoa > Arthropoda > Arachnida > Araneae > Araneidae > Araneus > Araneus ventricosus. The sequence continues at coordinate 5,131 of BGPR01003468.1, forward strand.
TTTGTTTATGTAAATAACATATTTATTGAAATTATTTGAAAACTTTTAACTAAATATAGTTACTATAACTTTATATATTAGAATTATTTACTATTTATTAATTATGAAGTATTTATTTTAAAACTGTTGAATATTAAAAGAATATCTTTCATTGCCATTTGCAATTGTTTGTCCAGTTTGTGGTCGATTTTTGCCAGTTGTAGTTGGAAAAATAGTCATTTTTTATTCCTGTATTCATTTTTAGAATCAGTCTTTTGTTAATTCGAATTTTTGATAAATATAACCTTTATTGTGGTCCCGTCAGGTTCGAATTAGCTAAGTTCCTCTGCATTTATTTTTACAATGATTTCTTGTTCTAGTAAAGGACAAAGGCCAAATGATATATAGATTGTGGAGTCACTCATAATTTCAAGGAATTTGTATCTCTTCATCACGAATTAGATTTAAATGCATGTCGTTTATGTAGTACATCACGTTCAGCGCCTGCATCAGCCAAATCATGCTCACAGGGCACATGTGAAATGGGCCACGACAGGTTAATTTTGGAATATATTATGCAACTTGCATGGAAAATGAGAAGTAAATTAGTAGCACCATGAAAAACATACTATAAAACGAAACCTTTGACCTATCTAAGCACGAGAAGTAATTTAGTAAGGCGCCGCCACACAAATAATAATGCGGGAACTTTGAAATCCGCAAAATAGATTCCAATATGAGCGATGAACCCTCACAAAGATGTAAATATCGCCATTCGAGATGGGACGGTTAAACTGTCTAAACACCATTTTTTTGCCTTCAAGAGAACCTAGTTTTATTTATACTGAAATTTCCTATCCTCGTACTCTAGTTCGCCCTCTGGAGGGATTCATTACTATGTAACCATAATCACAAGTGAGCTCCCTTCCAAACCCATCCCTTGCCTGTCATCATCTGGGAGGGAAAGGAGATGTGAAAGATAGTTGGCAGGACATCTAAGAGGAATGATGGCGGGCAACACGGGGAGTGAGGATGGAGTCCTGATTTCCCAATCTCTCCCGCAGGAGGTACGCCCCGTCATGGGAATGGAGGCAAGTTGACCCTAAATAATTATTGCACCCACCAGGAAAATGAGAACCCGCTTAACTATCCGGCTTCTTATCTCCATATCTGAGGTGATTCCAGGAGAAAATATCACAACGACAACGTAAAACAAAGTATAGTAAAATGTGAGTAAATTGTTGATCGATAAAAAGAAATTTAATTTTCTATACATGCTAGCAAATTTTATAAGGGGGTTATAATTTTTTGGGGATTTCTTAACTACTTTTACTCACAGATAATGAAAAATCTAAAAAAGTAAACGCAAACATTAATGTTCTAAGTGCAAGTGGGATTATAACACACAGTTCAAGAGCCATGGTATTCTCTAATAATAGAAATAGAGCAAGAGGTTTCTAAATAATCGTTAATAAGGAACAGTTTAATTAATAAAGGTCTTTAGTTTAATTCTAAGTTTTTCAGTAAGTTCCTTAAGTTTTCACTTTTTGAATCTAGAAACTACGTAGTAATGATATTTTCCCGAAACAATTGAATCAAAGCGGAGGAAAAAAGAAATTCTTAATATCAAAATCGTTCTTCGGCATAAACTTTGAATGTAAGATTCCGGCTTCAATCCAAGAAATAAATTGTTGCTTTGTCTCCGAATGGACTGTTCATCAGTAGGGGAAAGTGAGGTAAAAAAGGGTGGGTAAGGTTCGAGGGGTTGCTGGAGCTAAAATATTCGACAGAGAGTTTGTCAAGTTTTATTGAAATGTTCATTGTTTATCGGAGTACAATATATCTCTCCAGAAATGTGACAGATTCATTACTTTTTTATGAATGATTTTTATATAAAAAGAGTCAAACTACACGGTTTTACCCCACTAGAGGGGTTAATTCAGGTACACATAATAACGTTATGGGGAATTAGTAAAACCCTATTTTCGGTGGAAAAGTTGCCATCGTTTTTATTTTATATGATAATTTAAGAATATTAGTTACAAAATTCACATGTAAAGCAGTTGTCTTCTTCCTCCCCGCCACTGCAATTTTCGTGAGCACAGCTAATAAAGTTCTTACATTAGATTAATCATTCTTCTTTATTTAAATTAGAAAATTCATCGTTAAAATATACACAAATCAACGTTTGCTGTGTTTTTATAGTCTTAATCGGAGGAATCATCAACACTGACTGTCCCGGTCTTGGAGTACCCGGTTTTATCCTGAGTGCAGAGGTTATAAAAACCGAAATAGAACAACGGAATTATTGGAGTAAATCCTTATTATTTGATAGGGTATAAATCCTTAACAAAGGCATAATAAGCTGGACCTAAAATGGATTTTAAAAGTGTAATGATTTTTAAGTAAGGATAGTTTAAAATAAAACGAATATTAGAGAGTCGACGTCTTAACCTCTTAAATCTCGCGCCCCTCATATTGACGTGCATCGAATTATTGCATTTTTACGCTTTTAAACTAAAATTTAATCATTAATTAGCTTTATAATTTGACACAAAAATTACGTAGAACCCATACGCATCTCAAGTATTCTATGCCTTCTTAGATGAATGAAAACGACAGCCCCTTTCCAGAACAGGAGGGGTCATCTTATTAAATAGCAAAAAATGCGATCTTTAAGGGGTTAAAACAAATAAACCTTCACAGAAGCAGTGAGCTCAACAGCTGCAACACGCCACTATGACTGTTTCTTTTTCTCCTATTTAGTAGAGTGTAATTCAGTTTCTGTCTTCTAGAAGAAAGAACTAATATTGCCTAAATCAATAGTACCCGGTTTAACCCCACTCTCCCCTACATAGGTGAGGCCTCCAAGTATCCGGTGTTTGATTCTTGATATTAAAATTTTTCTTTAGCCCATACTGCCAGTATAAGAATCCGACTTTAATTCAAAACAAAAATTATTGTTTTATCTCCTAATGGGCTGCTGCAGAGATAAATACGCGATACCTCCGACCATCAGGTGTGAGGTTCTTGATATTAAAATCTATCTTCAGCATAAACTACTAGTGCAAGAGTCCAGATTCATTTCAAAATAAAAATGGTTACTTTCTTTTGAAACGGGCTGCCACAACAGTAAACATGTGATACCTCCGACCATCAAGTGTGGGATTGACAGCGAAGGCCTGCCGACAGCGCTAGTCAATGGAAAAAGATGAAGACTTTTCGAACGGCTCTAGTTAAATGGTTCTTATCTCTGAAAGATAACAGGTGTCGAGGAAAAAGTATCGAAGCGTCTTCTTGAGTTATCTAAACGTAGCGGGGAGAGTGCATTTTAAAGTTTCGAGATAGTGATTGATTAATTGAATCTAGAAGTTTTGCGCAGATTGGAAACTTTTGTAAAATATTGTAAAGCGTTTTGCAGATTTAATGGGCAAAATAAAATTTTAAAAATAAAAAAAAGAACGAATTACCTTGCTTTAAAGTAATTCGTTTTATGGAATTTTTTATGATTTTCATGCGCCAAGATGCTATTTTGAAACAAATATATTCAAATTAATATTAAAATGCGAGCTTCTAATGATTTTCTTTCTTCTGAAGACTAAAAATTGAATTAAATATTTCTTACTTACTTATTTAATAGGAAGAATTTTCTAAAATTATGGTGGATAATTCTGTTATGCTTCTAAAATTTGTTCATTTGTTGCACTTTGAATATTATAGGCTTACTTGCTGCTGTTTTCTTTAGTACTGCAGTTTAGTACAGCGTCACACAAAAGATAAATTTTAAATTATTTTTTTACAGATAGTTTTATTTTAAATTTCAAAATTGATTGCAAGGTACAAGCATTTGTCAGTCTTGCATTTGGTTACTTTTAAGTGTGTTAATTTTATTAGTATCATTCAATTTAAGGAAGTCAAAAAGTTTAATTAAGATTTTAAAAATACAACAAACCAGATTGGTCTCACAGAAAGATAGTTAAAGAAGTAAAAACAGCTACAGTTATGAAGAGATAAGAAGAAAATGATGGACACTTAATAAAAAAATAGAATAAAATTATTTAAAAAAATAAAACTTAATAGACTGGTGTCACAGAAAGTTAGTTAAAAAAGTAAAAACAGCTACAGTTATAATAAGATCAGAAAAAATATGATGACATTTAATCAAAGGTACTATTTCTTAATTTGTGAAGTGATAAGATGAAATTCAGTCAGAAAGAAACAAGGCTTGCAAAAATAGGAAAAGTTTCGCAACAGTATGTGATGATAGAATTAAAGAAAGTGTGGTTATGTAACAGTAGAATTACCTGAGTGTATACAAAATCAAATAGGGCGATGCAGTTTAAAGTTAGTGCAAAGAATGATGCAGAATGCAGAATTTTAAAATCCCACGAAAAATTTAATTTTTATCCTTTAAAAATAGATGTAGATGATAAAATAGTTCTAAAACATATTTGAATTTTGCAGCGGAACCTTAGGATAATGCTATTTAGAATAAATCTTTGTTTGAAAGCAAGCTGTTTTAAAAGCTCATAAAATAAGGAAACGTAAAAAAATTGTGGGGGCGGAATTTGCATTTATATTGATGTTCGAAGTAGTGTTTTAATAAAATTATCTTCGTTGAAGCTATTCCACTGCATTTTTGTTTCACGTATTATATTTGCTGCCAAAGAACTGAAGGATCTATAATGTAGGCTGAAGATCCATTTCATATTGCACATGTACGCAAACAGTGACTTCATGATGTTTAAATTTGAATGCTGGAATGGCCCGAGATCACATGAGATCTTAACTCTTATCGAAAATTTACGACGCCAACTGAGAAGAATTCTTAATTTGAAACACCCCAGCATCCATTTAAAAGAAAAAATGACTTTATTTTTAATATTTTAGAAACAGCGAATTTCAATGGAAGTTATTTTAACCCACGGAAAAGCATTTCAATGGCGTAATTTATGCTAAAGGATACCCAACTAAATATTAATTGGCATAATGAGTTATTTTGTAAATACCAGTTTTTCTACATATTTCAATTTTCCTCTTGTTAATTAGTGTTCGATTAAAATTCTCTTCGTTGAAGATATTCCACGGTATTTTTGTTTGAATTTTCACTTTACTTAAGTAAAATTTTATTCTATCAGTTGGAAAAGAAAGTAGTGGTATGAACCCTCGAATCTCAGAAATACATTTTTTCCCCAAGAACTTTTATAATTTTGCTCACTGGCATATCATGCTTTTATCTGTGAGGCATTTGTTAACGGCCTTAGTATTGTGTGTTGTCTCTTTTGTATAAAAAGTTTTCCATCTCCACAACTGATATATCATCTACTCTTCGTCTATGTGTATATCAAGGATAATACAAACTGTAAAATCTACAGGATATTTTGTGGAAAAAATTGTAAACACATTGAATATATATTTATTATTGAACAAATGTAAAATTTAGAATAATTTATTTAAAAACTGCTGGGAACCCCTGTTCATTTCATAGAATAAAACCACTTTTGTAATATTCAAACTCTAATCATTAACTATAGCTACATTATTTCTTTTATTAGCATATTGATGAAACTCTCCAAACTTTTGAACTTGAAAGTGTCTTAACCAAGGTTAAGACACTTTCTCATGGAAATCTCCTTCCTCGCACACAATGGATTTCCAACCAAAAGATATAAGGAGGTAATAACATTATTGCAAGAGACCTCATCCATTGCTGACAGTAAACAGTAACTTATTGAATTAGCAAAATCGAAATTAATAAGAAATGCTTCGACACATGTTTCTCATTTTTATCACACACCTACGAGCAAACACAATAAGAATTTAAATGGTAGGGGAAACTAGGGATACTTGACCCTACTTTCACTTTTTCTTATATTTCTCGAATATTTGAATTATTATCATCAGAAAAAGATTTGTTTTTAAGAAGGATAAATGTACTTATGCTAAACTGATATCTCATTTAATCGTGAAATAAATATATTTCATGAAATCGCCCAGTTCCAAGTATCCTTAACCTTAGGGATACTTGACCCTAATTTAGGGATACTTGACCCTACATGCAAAGAACATTTAAATTTTTTAGATAATTCGTATGTACTCGAAATTCAGATATTAGGTAAATACTGCTGAATGGAAAAGGTGTTTATTATGGAAAAGTATTAATGAAACTAATAAAAATATAATATGGAATCTATGAAACGCAGTTTTTATTAATATAATCTACTTAATAAATTAAATTAGTATAGTCATTAAATTAAATCTAGTTATTAAATTAATTAGTTCAAAATTTAATAAAGAATTAAAATATTTATTTAATTAAATGACAAAAATTACAGCAACGGAACTGGGAACCTAGCAGCGTCATTAGCGCATTAAAGAAATGCCGGTTTTGGAAAATTAGAAAAATGAATAGCATCAAAATGAAAAAAGGGATCTAAAAAATGTTGTACAAAGCTATGGAGAAACTTAATAGACTTACTCGGTTCTTCTAATATTTAATGAAAATTAAAAGCAAATGAATAAAAATATATTTTAAGAGAAAATTCAAATAAAAAAATAAAGACAAACTCAATAGAAACGGCGAAACGTTAAATAAAACCAAACGATGTCAAATAGTTGGAGCAAAAGATTTTTATTCAAATAATAAATAAATAAATAAAGCTTTCTTTCAGGCAAGAAAAAAGTCGATTGATTAAATTTCAATTCTTTTTTAAAATTCTTACTAAAATAATCATTTGCATTATTTGAAATTATTCTATAAAAAATAAATTTTATTCAGTAAATAATTATTAGAAAACAATTTTTAAGTAATTATTCTCTATATTAGAGTTGCCATTTTGCCATCAAACTCCACGCGCGAGAAAATTGATCCCAAACACAAAATGTGCTTCGGTTGGCTAAGACATCGGAGCTGCAATAAGTTTTGATAGGTTCAAGTATCCCTAACTTTTTAGGGTCAAGTAGCCCTAACTTGACTTTTTCTAAATAATATAAAAATAATACCACTTAGAATTAAGATTCTGCATAATATAGTATATCAAATTAAAGCTAGAAGTATGCTTAAAACTTAGGAATATTTCAAGTCATTATTTATTCAATAGTAAACTTCCTATCCACTGAGGAATGAAAAAGTGAAAATTTACTTTTGTACCCCAAAATATATTTACTTACACACCATTACGGTGACTTTTCACCTGGGAATGAAAACTCCCTCCAATAGACTATATGACCAAAGCTCAAATAATAATGGCACACAAAAATCACCAATTATCTCACAAGCTGAGAAAATCAGCTAGGGTCATGTATCCCTAGGAGTCAAGTATGCCTAGTATCTTCTACCTACAAAAGACAAAAGTAGTAAATCCTTCGAGGAGTCGACTACCCCTTTTGCCAATTATTCCACCTCCTCCAAGAAGAATTTTCTTTGCAAAACTTTTAATTGAAGTCACTCTTGTATATTTATCAACATAAGCAGCGATATATCTTTGTTTCAACGCTTTTATATAAATAATGAATTTTAACTGAATTTCATTTTATTTAAACAATGTCAATTAATTTAAAAAATCTTATATTACTTCCATAGCTTTTAGTTTGCTCATTAACCTCAAGTCTTGTGTCCTTCATTTGGATTACTTAACAGGCCCTTTTTCAGCTTACTTATCGATTTAAAACTAAGTGGTAAAGGATAAGATTAGTTTTAAGAAAACATTATTAAAATTCAAAAGCTGAAATTTATAAGCAGTATACTTTGGAGGTAAGGCTTTTTACATATGATGAAATTAATACTTAGAATGAAAGAAACTTTCAAAGACAGAATCAAAATTAATTGCAGTTTATCCGGAATCTCTTTGTGGTTCTCTAATAATCCCCAGAATAAAGAGTTTGCTTTAAAAATTTAATCTTCGGAACTTCAAAGAAATCTTTTAGATTAAAGAAGTTAATGCTCTTTTAGTAATTTAATTTCCAATTTATAGAAATTGCATTGTGGTGAAAAAAGAGAAAGCCTTTCTGGTCGATCAATTTATTTCAAACATGTTTTTGCTACATGTATATGTAAGAAAAAAAACATTTCCCTAATATAAATTGATTTACTTGTGTTAAATGTTTCTTAACGGATAATCCTATATTGATTGCGATATCATATATTGTATGAAATATGTACTGATTTAACCATCTTAATTATTGAATTATACGCATTGAAGTCACGAATTGTTTTGGCAAATAAACAACATGTTTTGGTTGAAAAATATCAAGCTTTTGCATTGCATATTTCGTCCTGTAACTACAATAGTTTCCTGTATTTCCTAAGGTTAACACTCTAACTACAGATAGAAACTCCAAGCGTTCCCTCTATAATGCGCTCTACAAAATTAGGCGAACAACATTTCTTTAAAGAAATCTCATCTGAACAAATCGGTACTTTTCGGCCATAATATTGCGAGGTGTAATGCTCCCCCCGCCCTTCATGGGAAAGCAACCAGTAATTAGGTGTAAAAGTACCTTTTAAGCTACTGTTTAGTTACCATGATAAAGGAATAAATTCAAATTTTCTTCTTTAAAGCCTTTGTATAATAGCAGCGAGGTTGGTAATCGGATTAAGAAGATAATTTAGCGGAAGGCTTTTAAGCATATTTTTAGGAAAGTAATTTTATTCTCTGCCAGTACTGTTAAAGTATCCACGTCTTAAACTCTACTAAGAAGTGTGATAGAATTTTCTTTTTTTAACTGAGCGCAAAAAAGTGAAAATTTAATTTTTCATCCAGAATTATACTATTTTTCTTAATTTGTTTTCAGTTTTTAAATATTTTAATAAACAGAACTTTTTCAGTTAGGAACAATTGTTTGAAAATTCAGTGAAATGTGATAAATAATTACTGTTAAAGAATAGATTGTTTCTTCAGTAAAAAATTAATAACAGCACAAAAATAAAAAAATATAGCAAAAAATAGGTATATATTTTATTTCAATTCAACGAAATGTTCTAAATTTCCATGCGTTTCGAAATTTTTAAATTTTCAAAAAGGATTTTATTTTACATTGAATGAAACAAACATTTTAATACAGTAAAAATAAACTGAATTTAAACAACCTCTAACAATTTAACTCGCTTTAAATTACTACAAATACAGGATATGTATGAAAAGTATGTATTCGTTTCAGTATGTTGCAACTGCTGTTGTGCAGACTACCATGACATTCTTTAATTACTCTTTAAATCTTAATATTTCTCATTCAAAGTTAATTTGGCAAAGATCTCTGCTGCATTTTAAATGTCATCTTTAAACGAGACCATCTGCGATGGCCTCATTGCTTTTAAACTTTAATAAAAACACTCTTGGAGTTAATGAAGCAAAGTTCATTCTAAAACAGAATAGAATTTCAGTCAACAAAATCAATGACGAAATTTATTGGCATTATAATGATATCCCGAAAAATCAAAGAACTCCAGTCTCTGATTACTTATATAGGAGCATAAATGGTTCAACAAAATCTGCTCCCAAAGGAGCTGAAAAAACATTTCAAAGTTCATTAAAATTTCCCCCTTTCATATCAAAAGACAGCTGGTAAACATAGAAAGCGAAAAGAATAACGGAATTCCCAACAGCTGGATAGAAGTTGGTTTGCTTCTGGAAATATGGACAGAGATACTACGTTTTCTTTCCTTGAGTTATTTTACTTGTGAAGAGAGGTTCAGAAGGCATTAGTGGGCCAGTGCTGTCAGAGAAATTGTCTTCTCCGAATCCTTCGAAGAGATTTTAATGCTTTCCGGATCCGTTTCAAATCAACATTCCGTCAAAGGCCTGAAAATGTGTTTTGAAATATACGATTTTTAGGGAACGATAAAACTCACGATAGATCTTCAAAGCATATGTGAGAATGTTTAGTTTAGATTTTTTTTAGTGCCTTTATATTATAGATGCCTACAGATATTTCAGATTCTAAAGTAATTTTTTAGGTTTGTTTAACCCATTTTTAAAAAATTCAAACTTGATCCTATTTTGGAAAACATGTTGTATATATTACATACAATCTCAGTATTTGAAGCTGATTATTAAAAGATATTGGAGAATTATGTAGACATTTTTCGTAATTAGTGGAATTATCGTACCAATATATATTTCAAAAGAAAAGAGTTCCTTTCAGAGAACGTCTGCGTCACTTGTGTGATCCAACTGTTCATTGTTATCATCTTGACTTGCATCTTTCTTCGCCTTCTTATTTTTTTATTTTTCCCTTTTTTTGGTGTAGTAAATTTGATACTGTTTGAACATTCATCAGTGTCTGATGAACTGTCATGGGATCCTCCACCTGATTCAAAATTAAATTTTCTCTTGGTAGTTTTGTCATCTTTTTTGTTAATTTTCTTACATATTTGGAATCTTTTCTCTAAATTTGGTTTAAGCGTATTCCTATTGTCAATAAAGGTTAAGAGCACTGCTGTTTTCTTAATTCTGTGCTTTGCTGGCTAAGTCTCTGAATAGGAGAAATTTTATGTAGGTGTTTGGTAGGTGATGGTGGTTTTACACTGCTAATTCCAGGTTCTTCAGGCTGTAAATTGATTTGAGGTGTGTTGATTAGTACTTTACTTGATGAATTTGCCTCCTCTTGTGTCATGTTTTCTGGTACGGGCACTTCACTCTTCGCTAATGCATAAAACAAATGATCTGGGAGATCGTTGTTGTTAAAAGGGAATGTGCTAGTGACCTTAAAACCCCTAGTAGCGTTACCAACAGTTGCCGATTTGTTCCAAGCATCGCAGATTAAAGACCCTACCTGATACCGAGTCAATTTCCTCCCAACATGCTGCTCAACCCAAATAAGTGTTCAGTAACATAAAATTCAGTAACATAATAAAATAAGACACGGATAGATAAATTTCAATTTTTTTTATCGCGGCATCCCGTACAAAAGAAACTGCGGCGTGTAGACCGGATCGCAGTGCGACATGTATCCCATTTTGTACGGTACAGATCCCGAATATCATAGTTACCTGCCCTCGCAAAGGAAAATGGCGTAAACATACACACAGTACTCTGTACAGACTCTACACTCAGTTTTGACTTCGAAATCATGCATGGATTTAGTAATTAGCGCATAAAAAGTATTTAAGCATAAGGTGTTTAAAAGTTTGGATAGTGAAATCACGCGCTTACCTCAAAATAACGATTGTGCAGCTAAAAGTAATCATCGAATTGGGATTCACGCTATAAACTGATTAAAGAAATCTCATTGCGTACCTATACTGCGCGTCTGACTGTCATCTATCGATAATTACAAGAAATACAAGGTGTGCGGCATCTATCCCGGATGCGGCGACACTCCCGGAGTTACCCTAATTAAAAATTTATTATAAGGTTTATATATTTTTGCTCTTCGTATGGATGCAAAATCCCTTATTCACCTCCTAGATATCCGGGAATTTGAAACCATCAGTGGATGAAAAAAAAGTTCAACTGTTAGAAGCGATGGATTTTTAGGAAAAAAAGCGATCGGAACTTTTATTCAACAGCTATAAAACATTTTCAACTTTTTGCTTTCGCGGGCATTCTCTATTTGTTATTTTCTGTTACACAACGTATACAACGAGAAAATATTGCAACCATCAAAATATCCGATTTCGAGATTTTCATGTATCTTCACGTATCAGAACTATCTGAGTTTGAAAAACACATTTTAGAAATTATGTCTGTCTGTCGGTTTCTTTGTCTCAGAACACGATAACTCAAAATCATCCCAAGTTAGACGGATAAAATTTCGTATGTGACCTTTACACCAAGATTAAAGATTTCTTTCAAATTGTGGACGAAGTAACTATGTTAATACACCTATCTCTTGACCTACTGCCTTATTAAGATCCCAGGTCAATAGCTCTATGATTATATCCCTGTTACAGGCGTTCTGCTGAGCCCGAAAGATTTTGATACACTAATTTACAATGACATTTTTATTCCATTCTTTAATAAATTTGCATTCTTTAATACATTATTTCGGAAATGAAAGCAGTTTTTAATGATATTTAGATGTGAATTCGAATGAACTAAAATAAATTGGAATTCCACATAATATTTTAACAATACTTTTATCGAAAATTCTAGGGGGACGCGAAAAATTCGGATTACCAAAAAATTCGATATCGCTAAGTCCCATTGTGCGGTATGCAATAAAGTGATCAATTTGTGGAAATCACGGCAGTGATAACCTTCGTTGTCTCTAAATACGAAAACTCTGACTTATTTGAATTCATTGCAAAGACATTTAGTATTTTCATTCATTAATCAAAACGGTGTCTATTGAAAGCACGCAATTGATTCTGCTTCATGAAGTTTAAACATTCGTATAAAGTTCATTATAAGAGGCATTCCTTATTTACCAAAGGCGAAAGTTTAATTGAAATAACGTTTCGAACCTCTATTCCAAAGATTGATAATATTTAAAGCTGGATTTGTCTGTCTTGTCTTCGTCTGACTTGATTGCATTTGTTGTTGCATCCTTAATGTTATGAGTTTAATATCACGTAATATACTGAAATAATGTATGTATGCCTGTCTTATAACAATATTTTATAGTACTAGTTTCTTTCCTTCATTTTTTTCACATAACGATTTTTGTATCATTCAATTTACAGAAAGTATGCCATCTTAAATACATTATCATGTTAAAATGCCGAACATCTTGCGAAATCTTTTGTCCACAGCGTTCTTCTCCTGCATCTACTTTTCTTTTATTTTGTATTTACTTCCTTGTTTGAAGAAGTGTGAATGATATTTATGTTTCCTTTGTGGTCTCCATCAGAATTGCTTCGATTTGAGATATCCTTCTGTGGAGTTTTTAATATTCTTCACAAACGGATTCACTCCTTTTGAGTTCCCATCTGAAGAATCTTTAAAAGTAGATACAAAGTTGGAAACAGTCGGAGTTTTTCCTCCACATAAACCAGCGGGAATGGTCTCCCCTAAACTTTCTCGTATACTTTCCCTCCCCCCGTGTGGATAAAAAAATTCTAACCTACTGCAACGCTGAATCCAATGACTATCGGAAGGTTTTTCATTGTAGATTATAGTTATTGTAAAATATTTAGGTAAAGAATCAAATTCAAAGAGATGCGTAGCGATTAAAACCCATCTAGCACACACTTCGACTTGCCGGCTCAAGGACAAAGTGACGTAACCCTTCCGCGTGCACAAATATTGCTACCAGTACACATACGCATGGAGAATCGATTGGAAAAATTAATTATGCAATTTGAACGCCATTTTTTAACCGATTGAAACGAAATTTGAGTAAAGATCTATAATTAATGTTAGCAACCGTCATACCAATTTTTATTTATCTAAGCTAAAGGGTTTAGGAGATATAATTTTTACAAGTACGCGATTATACAGTCCGACAGACAGTCAACCCTTCGACGGATTTGATACAAAATTTGAGACGGACCTACATTCATGATGATAAAACTGTGTACCAAATGTTATCCATCTAGCCATTCCAGTTTTTGAGTTATAATGTTCACATGAAAGCGGACAGATAGACAGACAGACTTTCAGTAGACGGATTTTGTACAAAATTCGATAGAAACCTACAAATTGTGTGTAAAGATCACATACCAAATTTCATCCCTGTATCTCTAATAGTTTTCGAGTTATCGTGTTCATAGACATACAGTCACACAGACAGACATAATTCTAAAATTGTATTTTACGGACTCAGGGAGGCCTAAGACGTTGAGATTCGTCAAAATCTCGAGTTCGAATTTTTTGACGATTACAATACTTTTTGTATTATTCGTATATGAGAAAGTAAAAAGGTCCTAAAAATTCTTGAGTGCAACATTCTATCTTGAGTTCAACATTCTCTTTTATTTTTATCTCATTTATTTATTGTTTAAAAATTTTCAATACGTTTTCCCTGAAATTTTCATATAACTTTCTTACCTGAAAAGAAATATTTATTTTTATTTCTAAATTTTGGTAGTTTCCGCATTATTTCGCTCTAACATCAAAACTTGTTGCGCAACCTTTCATGTTTAAAATGAAAGGTTGCTTAAAAAATAATGTTCATTATTCGTTCTATGTTCTAAGGATTCATAATTTTTTTACGATGCAAAATTATTATTTTACATATTATTAAAGTTTTCTTGTCAGATATGTTTGTTTAACTTTTTATGTGTTTATCTGAATTCGCTGCAGCATGATCGTAATGATTTGTATAAACGCAGTATTTAGCAGAACAAGGAGGTGTATGACTGTGCTTATCGATTTGAACAAGAATTTAGGCAGAAACGCAGAGACAAGTGTCACTGTTCAAAAATCCTTTACAAATTCAAAAATCCAATCTGAAAAAATGAACAATTGCAAAGAAGCCCAATTCATCACAGGAAGTTCTCCTTCCATAGTTGGAATGTTACAACGGTATCACGGCAGAGAAAATAGAAGTAGGTGTAAAAACATTAACAGAGCACTTTCCAATAACAGATTAAATCACTATAAAAGATGTATACATAGAGAAATCTTCTTTTTGTAGAACTCAGTCAAAATATAGCATAGGAATGCCCAGTCCTGGCCGAAGTCGTCCGGTTGATCAGATGAGGACAGCGTGAAGCAGTCCCACCCAATAAGGGGGCGCAAGTCTCTATTATCGGTATCGGCAAAACCTCAACCGACTCTGCTACATTAACCCCGATTACTATCTTAATTCAAGTCATGATATGCAATCTCATTCAATTTCTAAGTGCATTCAACTCGATACACACAAATATATATATATATATATTACAAACAATTAAAACTCAAATAACATTTTCAGTATATACACCTATTAAACCAATAATTAAATTTATATATATATATATACAGGGGGCCCAAAACGACCGCATAAACTAGATTCCTCGTTGGGAGTACATAAAAACTGCCCAAAGAAGCGTTCCTGTACGATCCATAGTTTACGAGAAAAATACGAAAAACAAAGTATGGCGTCACTGCCGGTGCAAGAAAAAACACTTTATTGAACATATCAACAGCAGTATATGCACAATTTAAAGCAGATATTCAAAGTGTCCGCCGTGCATGTCGAGGCAGGCTTGAGCACACCGTGGAATGGCTGTCATCACACGTTGCAGCATCGCAGGGTCCACCGAAGTACAAGCAGCATGCAGACGAGCAACTAAGTCCATTTGTGTTGTCACTACGTCTCGATACACCAGTTCCTTGAGATGGCCCCATAGGAAAAAAATCCAACGGTGTAAGATCTGGCGAACGTGGCGGCCATAGAACCGGACCCCCACGTCCGATCCAGCGGTCGGGGCATTCCATATCCAGCCAACCACATACAGGAGCACAGAAATGCGCCGGAGCCTTTCTCGTAAACTATGGATCGTAGAGGAACGCTTCTTTGGGCAGTTTTTATGTACTCCCAACGAGGAATCTAGCTGTGCAGAGTTTATGCGGTCGTTTTGGGCCACCCTGTATATCTTGAAAACATAAAGTTTCCTGAAGTTTACCAAAAATAGAAGGTCAATTTACTATAAGTAAACCAACAAAAATAAAAGCCTAGATCATGACCAGTCCATTGAGCGAGTTTCATAAGGTGCTTTAACAATAGCAGAAGCTTGAGAGCGAAACGCATAAATGGGAACCAACTGTTTTAAGTTTTTGTTTTTTCAGCTTTTATGCCATTCAGATTGAAGGTCCCTCCATAGTTCACACTCCAAAATTTCATGGGATACAGATTCAACATTTTGTCCACATTGACATTCAGCTGGCTTGCAGAACATCGATGCTTCAAAATATACAAAATTAATCCATTGTGCACACTTTAAACAAGCCATTGTCTCCTTGCATGGATAGAGATTTCATTTCATTAGTGGGTTTTTAAAAAAAGTGTAGCATATTTACAAAAGATATCGTAAACAGTCCTGGAATATTTATTTTAGATGACGTAAATCAAATAATTGTTTCGTCTATTTTCGTGATTTTTCAATTCTCATCAACTGTGAAGTATTGTCTGCTTGATGAAACGTAAAGAAACACAAAAATTCATATTTTATTCAATTGATGGTTCTACTTATAATTGCATCGTATTTCAATTTTATACTTTTCCATTCAGTACAAAGAAAATCCTTAACATCGAGCTAATTAAAAGAAAATTTTCTAATTATTGATTCGCAACTCGAACAGGGCATTTTCTGCATTAAAAGATGATTTCAAGTTGAAATTTCTGATGGAAAGCAATTATGATTTTCAGGAGAACGAAAAAAATATAAAAGCACTTAATTCGAGAACTGACTGTTTTCTAACAATTACAGAAATTAACTTAGAGATGATTATCAAACAGCATATCTTACTTAAGTAACAAGCCTGAATAATGAGCCATATTATTCACGAACCATTTTTAAGAGAAAGAACACGAAACTCAAATTATGCTGTTATATGTAAAGGAACAATTATGGAAGTGTATCAGTATATTAGAGTTTGCGTAAAAATAATTTTTGAAAGATGGATCATTATTTTATGTCTCGGATTACACTTGAAGCAAACTAATAGCGAAGTCCGTCTGAAAACTGTTGGACGCATAGGATGTGTTGTTAATATTTTGGGCAGTAATTTCTGTTCTTTCTCAAGATTAAAAAGATAAGGAAAGAAAAAAATAATAACAAGTAATTATTTCCTTTTAGTTAAAATGTTAAAAAAGAAAATAAATACCCCCAAAACAATGCATTTAGGTATTTAGTGCAATTTTTCAGCAGCTCTCTGGTTGTATTTTAATGCACAAAATTATCTGATGTAAATATGTAGGAAACTAAAATCTTTTCTCAGTGAATGAATTCCGGGAAAAGTACCGTTTTCGAAATTTGCGGGACACCAAATCATCATTTACAACGTTTTCTGGAAAATCGAAGATTTTTTTTATCAGTTAAGATACTGCAATTCGCTACAAGGAAAGCTTGTCAAAACCAATGAAGTGGACTAAAAGGGAATGATATTGATGGAGTTTTTGAAGCATAGTCACTTACGGGAAAAAAGTGTCAGAATACCATTTTCGCAAATTTATTGAAATGGGAAGGATGTATAGACCATTTTCTTATTTAGCGTGAGCCAAACATATAGGAAATGTTTTTAACCAAGAAATGCTACATTTCTGTTGCCAAATATATGGAGATTCTGAAAAAGAATCGAGTGAAGATTTTATGCGAAATCATAAGTGAGCATTTGAGTAGTTTCATAAAAAAATTCTATTTATTTCTTGTTTTATCTTAACATTGACGGTAATTTAAACAATATATTTTTTTCTTCTGAAAAATTAAGATGTTATATTTTTGGAAGAATAAATTTGTGAATAACAACAGTATGTAGTAATTAATAGCTTGATTGTAGTATCAGTAGATTGTTTCATAATAATTTGATTTTTCAAACTTAATGCATTTTATACCAGGTTCTTCACATGAATATAATATTCCTATTTCTAACATCAGGCCCACCGTCGCCAATATATGTGATAAAGAATAGTTCCTGGTCAGGCAGAACATTGAATATCTGCACGTCTTTACTCCGTACAACTCCTTATCCTGTACTACACATCACTCTAACAACTACAGAGCTTTGTGTTAGTTTAATTTGTCAAGTATTCGAATTATAAATTCCGACTTCGTAACAAAAATAAAATCGGTTTTGTTTCCAGTCTTTTTGTGTAAATCGCATCTTCCTACTTCCATTCCTTCTTTCCCGGGAGGGCACCACGAGTTTGTGGATGAGAAACTGCCCAATAAGTAATCGGGTTCTCGCTTCCCCTGGGTGTAAAATAATGGTGTGGGGTTGAGTTACCTCCACTCTGACATTCCTCCTTCGGAAGGGGTTGGGCCTTATGCCGGTGATGACTATTAGGACTCCAACCTTAATTCCGACTACTGTCGTGAAGCCGGTTATTCAATGACTACGGATGCTTAAGCAGGATGGGAGTTCTTTGTGATTACTTTCATTCTCTTTTGAAATTCGTGCGTGATTTTGTTTTGAGAAAATAACAGATGCGTGATAGAAACAGACGCATGATTTTTTTATATCTGAATTAAAAATTTACCACCTTTAAACGGCATCATTCGTTAGATTTATTGCATATGAATAAAAATTTGCCGATATCTCAACACATGGATGTATGTTGAGGTATTGCAAATTTTTTCAAAGAGCAATTAGTAACTATTAGCCTAAAAGATGTAATAAAAATGTTTTAAATGATATTTCACACATGAAAAAAGCTGGCATCGTATCATTACATCAATTATTCATAATATGTGATTGAAGATTGCTCACATATAGTAAAAATTACGAAAGTTTGAAGCAAACTGGCTACAACAGAATACAATGGTTTCTTTCTAAAGGATGTTCCTTAAACAACAATTTTTGGTATTAAATTGGAGTTGATTTCTGAAGCGATATTCTACAGGAAATATACTTTCCAAAGCTTGATATACAATTCCCCAACTTTTTAGCAAAACATTTCTTTCGGTAAGTAATATTTTTTTCATACTTCATAAGTTTGTTGCAAATTTTTACATCTGATTTTTTTTATTCCTTTCTTTTCTTCTGTTTTTGGAAATTTAGGTTTGAATTCAAATTTTACTGATAGCTTCATTTTATGTAAATGATGTGTATGAATTGCACAAAAATGTTACTAAATATTTTTAAAATAATTTAAATGAGTGAATACCCCATTATATTTATGACGTTCTCAATTCTATGTTTTATTGGTAATATTGTCTGAAACAAGTGAAATTCGGTCAATCCTTGCATTCATATTGGTTCTTCATTTAACCCTTTCACGTTCGTGTGTTTCGCAGTGAAACCACACATTGAGCATTTTTTTACTGCTCATGGGCGAAACGTAGCGTCATTTTTCTTTCATAACTGTAGAGTCAGATATGTAGGCCAAATTATATAAAAATTCCAGTTCAATACCTTTAGTATTTACAAAGATATCGGCATTACAGAAGCTAAATTGCTTTTGATCTCTAAGAGAAAAAAAATGACGAGGGTTCTTGCACATATCGATATTTTTTTAAATTGAATCTTCGAAAGTAATATTGGATTTTATGAAGGTTGAATATCCAGAATACTCACGTATACTTATAAGTTAAATATATAAATTAAATTGCATTTCGATGATAACTTTATTCGGAAGAAAAATAGCCAGTTACCGTTTGTTGGTTTCACTGTGAAATCAAAAATTTCTTGAAAGTAAAGATTTTTTTCCTTTACATATTTATGATTAGCTACATGTCTAATACTCATTTTTGAAATAATTTAGTAATTTTCATAACGAAACATGTAGTGAAATTGAAAGGGTTAACTTTTTTTCGGGCGCAACTCATCTGTGAGATTAAAAGTTAAATTTTTGCTCAGGCTTAAGGAAAAACATATCAAACTGAACTTTTCGGTCATAGAAGGCTGTATTTGCGTTTTTGAATATGTTTTTGCTTTTCCATGCAATTTCAACTAACAAAATGTCCAGGAATTAATGTAGGAAATGATGTTAGTTTTCCCGTAAGGTTCTTTACCAAATACAATTGTTGTCGTTGACAGCCTGAAATAATTCAACATTTTTGGAACAATATATTGGAAATAACAATCAATATAATTGAATTTGGGGCTGGGCAACATGTATACGCACTTTTTCTGGTATACAAAAAGAGATATTGAGATAAAGTTGGGAAATCATAAATACAAACGTAATCGGGCGCAACTTATCTACCAAATTAACGTGTCCCTTACGCACATCAAAAGAGCACTAGAGAAAAAAACCACGATACCCTAGTTTGAGTGGTAGGGAGCCAGGACGCTTCTAGAGGTTCTACATCTTTCTCGGTAAAATTTGACATGCGTACTTGATCTCACAGATTAGATGCGCCTGGCGGAAGGATAAATGAACATGATATATAATTAGTTAAACAAAGGCTAAGAAGAACTTGAAGCAGTTTTTACACACTTTTATTTAATTTGATTTCCTTCATGCTTGTGAAGATGGAATTTTGTAATCGATTTTTCTCTCACTTACTGATGCGCTAGAGTTTTGAAACTTTGTGCATTGGTGTGTTCTTATTGATAACGAACGATTTTAAAATTTTTAAAACTAAATTAGTCAGTTAATCAATTTTATAATTAATAAAATTAACATATTTATAATGAATTAATTTAATAAAATTTTGATTCATTACTAACAGCACCACCTGGTAATGCATTTGAGAAAATTACTGCTGTGAAGATTCAATAATAGTTACTGGATGCTAAATTAAATACTGCAGAGTAGAAAATTATTAAAATAAAAAAAATATTCTACATTTTATTTCACTAATAAAGATGCGCTTTTAAAAATTGTTTTTGTTGAATTTAATAAACTGCATTTCATCAGGTTTGTTTTTAACTGTATAAACATTTAATGAATTTTTTTTAATTGTCTTAACAAATTTGATTTTTTGGTTTATCTTAGCATCCAAGGTTATAACAAGTGGTCCTCATATATGTTTGGACATTCTGATTCCAATTATGACATTCAAGGATGACTTGTTTCTCGAGCAAGTACAAATGGCATATTCCCGCAAAAATATAGACGGTTGAGATAAATTAAGTAAGGTATAATTTTAAATTAAGAATTTCGTAATTAATGAATTTTTGTAAGCATATTTTTCCTTAAATTAAAAACTGGGAAGGGAGTGGTTATTTTGGATGCTGTTCTTTATTTGTATCATAACAAAAACTGATTAAAACAATTGATTTCATACTGATTTAGTGTAATAATAATGCAATCAATATATTAAAACGTCTGCTGTATTTTCGGTTAAGATTTGCTGGAAAGGTGGCTATTGCAGGTTCTTTTCATTTATATCAAATAAAACGAAACTGCGTAATGATAAATACTGATATCTGTTTTTGTTTAATAATGTTTTATGTTTTTGAGAAAAAAATATGCATGCATATTGTTTAAGAATTTTATAATCATACCTAAAGAAAACTAAGCATCAGAAAGCTAAACATATGTCATTTATCCAGCGTGGAGAGTTTAAAAATTCATTTCAAGTATGCCCTTCAATAGAATCACTCAAAATTCACATGTTGCAATAAAAGCAACCACTTTCGTTTCATATTCAAACTTACAGTGAACATCCGGTATGCTGGCTTTTCTTCTAAGAGTGCAAGTTTGCCGCTTGTTAACTGGAGGCATTAATATTTTCTCCTTTTAAGTTGATTTTATAATTATTTTCTTACACTTTCTTCTATGATGTAAAATCTCAGATTTAACAGCCATAATGATTTATTTTTCTTCACACGACCGCAACAGCAGTTTTAAACTCCCTAAGCAGTTTATAATGATAACAGGGGTGGCGCTAGTGGGGGGGGCAGTTGTCCCCCGTCGGTGAGCGCTTGCCCTCATCGGCGAGAAATTAAGACTTTCGTCGGCAAAAATCTTTGCTATTTTGGGAGATGTTGAGAGCAGGGTATCAAGGAATATAATAATTTTAATCCCATCTTTAAGTTATTAGATAATAAACGGTCGAGGTAAGCGATTTGTGCCCGAATTTGAGGACTGAGTAACGGTTGGGCCAACAAAATGACCGACATCCTTTTAAGTTGTCGTCCATTCGGCCAATAGTTTGCACCACATTTGAAAGAATAACCGAAAAGGCGACAAGTGGATCAGATGTCGCATTTTGCCGTCTGTTTTCGGTCGGTCGGCTAAGAGGTCAACAAGACGGATGAAAATATTTATTTTTTGTTTTTTCTGTCGATTGTTTCGATCACTTTTCTGTGGAATTATTAGGTGAAAGTAAATATCTGTATTGCACAAGAGTGTGGGTACACATAGTGGTCATTCCTCTCAACGGCCATTTTTGTTTGGCGCGGAATTTTTCGGCCTATAGTCATAATGTTAAAATCAAATCCATTAACGGCAACGCAAACCTCTCTGAACAGTCGGGTTTGTCACGCGTTAATTTCAGTGAAATTCTTTCCTTTCGTCTCTCCGACCGTGGACATTTTATAAAGAGAAAATTGAGGAAAGAAAGAAAAAAATACTACACTCCAAAACAACACCGGAAATCAGATAGAAATTAATCATTCCTTTTCCAATGTGAAGAGAAGAGTGAATTCCGGACTCTACCGGGTTTGGGCGTTAAATAGTTCATTTTTGCATTTCACGTGCGGATTCGAACTCTGACAGAAAATTTGTTAGTATGGTCGTGGCCATCAGTGAATGAAACTTTCAGCTCAACGACTTTAGGAAAAATAGACGATATTGTTGCCTTTCCTCAATAACTACCGACGAAATAGTTATAGATATATTTTACAATTAAAAAAGTGACCTCCGAAAGAGCTGAAAGACCCAAGCAAGGTACAGATTTTATCTTATTTCTAAAAATGCAAAAATAAAAAGAAAGGAAAGAAATAACTAGAGAGAGAAATTTTCGGATAAAGTACTTTTTTTTCTTTGGATAATTTTTAAAATTACATTTATCAGAAATGACGAATTAGGTCTTATTTAAATATTTTATATTCCCACTCCCAAACATAATAACTTTCTAGAGCGGCCAATTTTCCTTAGAACGGTGGTTGGCACTGTAGAGATGTTTCGGTGTCTTACATACTAGCCGCCCTCTTCGACAAGCTTGTTAGTCGGGAATATAAATTCAATTGAATCTCATGTTGTGTGAAATATTCATATGGTTTGCCATTTTATTTTGTAAAGTCGGCTGGTGAGAAATTGAATACTTATATGACTCATTAAAAATTCCATCGGCGGATCATATTCGGTGAGTGACTCCGGTTGCAATTTTAAAAAAAGTTTGTCAACTTTGGCACTTGCTTACTATGGTTACGGATTATGAAGAAGCGGATAATGTTGGACAACCAATGACAGCGGATAATGTTGGACCAAGCTGAATGCCAAAAAGTGGGTGGCAGAAGAGGAAAACTGGGAGTTGCCGATTTTTTTCAGGAGGACGAAAACGTGAATGAAAAAAGAAAAAGACAGAAGGAAAGTTGGTAGCCGGCGAAGAAGGATGAACGTTGTTTGTGGATAGGATAAAAACTGAAATAAAAAACGACGCAACTCGGCTGGATGATAATGACATGCCATTGTGATAAAGCGTCCCCCGACTGCGGTCCTATGTTCCAGATAAATCACTCCTTTTATTAATTTTCGGCAATCAATAACATTAAAATATAGCAGCAGACCCCGATAGATAATTGAGTTAAAAATATAAAAGCTCTACAGCCAGGCTAATATTAACTTATATTGTCATTTCGGTATTGTGAATATGTTGTAAATAAATTCTTTGTATTATTCGGAACTAGCTTACTTTTTGAAATCAACTATACGATTTAAGCTAATAATTTTAGGAGAGTCACGAATTTGGAGGATAAACGTAACATCATGCGCATAATTTGATTTTCACAGTTCCCTTAAAAAGCAATTTTAAACTTCAAATTGTTATAGACACTTCACCCGTGTTCTTTTAGTAGCTTTGCATCTGTTCTGTTCATTGTCTACATGAACGTCCCTAATTGAATCAAGTAACTGCATGTGTCATTTAACATCTAATTGCACGTCGTCGGCACCTTTCTTATTCCTCTTGCAAAATACTTGCAGCATGCTGGCTGGATTAAAACATGCTGATAGAAAGAATTAAAACAAAACAACCATAACCATTGAACTTACTAAATATGCTTCCAAATATAATTATTACCTTAGAGGACTTAGTTTACAGATTTAACAGAAAAAATGATGAAACAAAAAAGAAAGTTAAATCCATTAGGACATTACCTTAGCTTTCAATAATGGAAGTGAAACACGGAATTAAATATTATTTGGCAACGATTTGAATCAGATTGCAACAATGAAAAGTACTGTTTTAAACTATGCGTTAAAATATTTTTACAAATTTATTAAAATTAGAGAAAAAATACGACATCTTCATTGATATCATTAAAAAGATGAGTTTTAAACTTTCAGATGGTGGCTGGTACCGATCAAAAATACTATTTTAAACTTGCACAATAAACGTGGAGCATTCTGATTTGTTATCTATGCTTGCAAAGTGAGATGAATTGGTAAAATCGTTCCAGTTGTTGAGACTGGGAACACAGCCAAGGTTTCCTCTCCTAGAGAATGGGCAATGAAGTAGTGTTTTCGCGGTTTTTCACGAGAATGCAGAATTCAGATGGAGAAGCGACAATTGATGACCATTGATCTAGGGTGGTGAGCTTTCATATAAAATATCATTGAAAAGGTAATTTTTTGAACTTTCAGATGGTGTAAAAAGGATTTTCGTGCTGTAATATTTTCGGAAGTTATTAATAGAAAACGACAAAATTTCGTTTAATTATTAATTAATTAAAATTCTAAATAAAATTTCAAAAAAGGGCTCCGAGGTGCACATTCCCACCCTCCACAGTAGGTTTGTGCCAAATTTCGTAGCTCTAGGTCCAGCGATCTGCCCTGTAGAGATCCAATACACACACAAACACACACATTCTTCTTTATTATTATTAGAGATATGAAGATATTGCATTTATAGGTTTAAAATTTGTTAATAATTATTTTTACTTGTCTCGGCTATTATTTTATTTTGTTATGAAATTTAGAAAATAATCTGCAAATTTTTTTCAATATCAGTGCGGTACATTTCATTTCCTGAGATTCATGTTCATAATCCTTCATTTTCTATTATTGCTTGTCGTTCAGTCAGACAATTCTTACTGCACCGACATTTAGCTAATTATTCCAAATAATTAATTATTATAATCAAATTCGTTAATTAATACGAATTACCTTTAATTAAATATAAAATTAATTATTATCTGTTATTTTGAAGTTACCTAAATTAGAAAAACTTTGCTTGGCCTCCCGTCGGAGATGTCTTGCCGAAAAATTTCTGGCGCCTCCTCTGAGTGATAAATTTCTGACTCTCGATTAACTTTCATTATGTTTTGAATATGGCTAATTTCATAAAAGAGTTTTTTTATTAAACATCTTAAACTTTCATTAGGCAGCGCTTCTAATATATGAAGCTGGCGTTTCATTGAACCGGAGAATAATTAAAAATGGGGACTTGGATATCTAGCGACTAATTAAAAATTTTTCTTCGCGATATTTTGTACTAATTTCTCCTCCTCTTCCCAACACTTACTACTCTACCCCCGTCTATTTCAAGAGATTAAAACTGAAAGTGTTTTTATTAAAATTTATGTAAGTGAGCAAAAGCTCAATTTTCCTGATCTTGAAATTGTTTTAAAAAGCGTTTTGCTTTTGGATAATCCTGGTTTGATTCTTGATCTTGAATAAATCGAATAAATTAAGAACAATATGAATAAAAATTCAAAATTTGCTTAAGCGAGCAAAAGTGCAGTTTTACTGAGCTAGAAATTATTTTAAAAAGCGTTTTGATTTTGGATAATATTGGTTTGATTTTTGATTTTGGAAAAAGTCGTATAATTTAAGAACAATATGAATAAAAATGTAGATAATGATGAAAAATTGTGTTTGAGCGCTCAAATTTAATCTTAAAACTTATTTTTTGTACGTTGAAAGAAAAGGAAACATCTTACATAAAACTGACGTTTTCTGAAAGCTCTTACAAATAAAAGATGCTTATAATTGTCACAAAAATCAATGATTTTTGCATTCCTGTATGTGAATTAAATTTTTACTCTGTTAGGCGTAATTTGCTCATGAATCAACTGTGTATTTAATAAATACTAAAAAAGAATCATCATCTTTATAAATCATTCTCCACTTTATTGGATACCGAAAAGCTATACTGAAGAGTAGTTATTAATGTTTCACCAGTAAAAATATGTGAAGAAATGAAAAAAATATTAATTTTAACCTAGTTCTGAAAAAAATCAGTAGCGGGAACACTTTTGAATGAAAAAAATAACTAATATTCAGATTACAATAAATGAAAACTCGTACATATATTTTTATCACACGACTTTTGTGAGCAAAACTAAAACTAGCAAATAAATTCTCTTGTTAGATTTTTTCGCATTCTTTTAAACCTAAGCGAAAGTCAGAAAACTGCAAAAGAAATCACTATCTCCTCTATAATAATAAAAAAGAAATAGACAGGTAAAAAATCGATACAATCATTGTAAAGAAAGACCCTCTGTGCTATCAGCTCCGAATTCATAAAATACAAACATGAGAATACGAACTGATTCAAAAAAAAAGTGTGAAACGAAAGAAATTTGAAATAATTAATTTTATTTTCAAATCTGGAGTCCCCTTTCCTGCATCTTATAAATTTTGCAATGCCAACCATTTCTGGCGTTCATGAGAAGTTTTTTTGATAAAAAAAATCTCCCAAGCACTTGACAACGAAAAGGAATTTCATAAAAAGAGGAATTCGAATAAAATCGAAAGCAGTTTTAGAAAGTGGTATTTGCAAGCTCAGTGCTACGGAAGTTATTTTCAAAATTATGGAGATTTATATTTGAAGCAAAATGCCAAATAGAAAAGGATAGATAAATAGAGGGGCTCTTCCATCTGTTTCACTACTGTGATGAAAATTTTGCTTTTAAGCTCTTATTTGTGTTTACCTTCTGCTCTTAACACGTAAAATAACCGGAAATGAAGAAAATAAACCATAGACATAAATCGAGAGAGGTAACAGTTATGCATGGAACTTTAAATAAGAATTGAATCGAAAGTAAAATGTTGGCGTTTGGGATTATATGTGTATATGGCTTCTTTAGAAGAAACTGAAGTTCTGCTGAAACCGTGTTGGCCTTTCTTCTTGTACTTGTTCCGCTTTATTCTATTTTTAATGCGAGGTGGATATGCACGAGCCATTAAAATACGAGCTATTAAGATTCTTTTACCATGTCTTTTTTTAAATAAATGTTTAACGAGACAATTGTTATGAAAAGCGTCCAGTGGGTGTATAGTGAAACCAGTCCAACAAGCTGGATAATTCAAAATGGTGCTTTATTTGACGAATGAACATTCCAGAAACTTCCAGAAACTCGAAGCACAGGTGTCACGTAAAGAACAGCACTTGCACAAATTAGCAACACAAGCAGACAGCAAATCACCAAAAATAACAGTAATGGCACGAACAATAGCGCTCAGCGTCTAACAGCTGGTCAACTCGAGATATTATTCAAAGAAGTTCAAACACATTCTCAGCACCTGTGGGTTTTTGTACCTTTTCTGTCAGCATGTGACGTCATATAGAATTATCTAGAAGGTTCGCTTTAACTCCTTCCCTAGTAGAGACAGGACCAAAATTCAAGCATATTCGAGAACCTTCATTTTGTCGTCAAATGGTTGCCAAGTTTGTCGCAAGGTCAGAGGGCCTAGGTTTAACCTCCTCAATAGACAGTAAGAATCTCTGTAAATCTCACTTCCCAACTATAAGACAAATATGGCAGATTTCGTTTAGTTTAGTTATATATAACTGAAGCAACACGAGGGCTATTTTGGGACGGACCTCGCAATAATATGGCAGGAAAGTGATATTACAGTTTGCAACAGTATGGTATTACAGAATTCAATAAGATGCAGAAGACATCCCTACATTTTCATACTACTATAAGATTTACTTATCATTAAAAACAAAATAATTTATCATAATAGATACTGATGTACGTAACTTCTGGATTTCTACATCTACTTTTTATAAATGTTTAATCAGCCGTAATATCTTTTATATGTCCTCGTCCCAAGTCCCGATTTTTATTTTTCAGCCTTTCCAGTTACTTTTTAAAGAAATAGTCAGGCCAGATTCTTTTAAGAAACGCCCATTTTACTGTTTAATTTCTCCCTCTTGTCCTGGTGGTGGGAGTTCCAACATTTGTAGTTAAATTTTGTCACTGATTCATTTTACCTCTTCATACCTTGATGAACCGGAACGCGTTCTTGCTGCCGCGGACGAGTTTGCGATTTTTATTGCTCTTCTCTTTGTGTTCGTTTCTCGCCCTTTATTTTGGATATTACAGGTATTTTTTGTTGCTTTCTACTTTGGAAATGTTCCGGCGCATTGCGGTGAGGTTATTTTTTGGATTCCTTGATTGATTGTGTTCTTCTCTTGAGTAGTGTGCAACATCCACTTAGGTTCCGCCATGTTGTCTTGTTTTGGTGTCGTGCGCATGTCGGACGTTTGAGCGCGTTCACTGGTTTCATTCGAGGTTCAAATAGTGATTTATTGATCGCTTTATTTGTTAGACTAAGGTCCGCAATTCGATAATTATTGATATTTTTGATTTAGTGGCTACAAGTCGTTGTCAACGGTTTCTTTCTGAGCTTTTCTTTTTATCAATTTGTAAATTTAAAATTGTTTCATTGATATTGCTTTATGGTATGGCCCTCTCTGCTGGCAACAAGTATAATAGTGCATAATAACTAATTAGTTAATTAGAGAAGGTTCTTTGTTTTGAAATAAATCTCGGGAACAAGAAACAGTTCCGGATTTTTAAATTTTGTTGCCAGAAACATAACTGCAATTGATTTTGTTTTAAATTGTTTTCTTTTCTACTTATTACATTATGTCTAGTGAGTTTTCTAGTGTACAAAATTCGCAATGGGAAGTTTATGTGGAAAATACTCCAAAGTGATATTAATAGTGTTTATAACAACTTGGGTATGATGTGTGAAAAAGGAGAAGTGTCATGTTCCATACATGATGCATACATGATGTTACAGAAAGTAACTTTAATTGTAGCATAATGGACTCCGAAGGAGTGGTAGCAATTTCAAAACCCGCTGATCTGGAAAAATTCTATAGAGAGGGAAACTCTCCTGTCAATAAGGTTCCAATTAAATGAAAGCACAAACATTCCCCAGCTAAGTCCATTGATAGTACAGGGACTTTTGTAAAACAAAATGACACAAGTGTAGATAGTAAGCGACAAGCTCTAGAGCAACCAGTCCCTTTTTCAAACATTAGAGGACAGCACCCTCACCTATCAGATTGTAAAAGTTATGCGCCTCTCTCGGAAAGGGTTTATGATGATCTCATCTTTAGAGACGAAATTGAAGCTATTATGAGAACACATAAGATAAAATGACATGCGAAGTGGGGCATTCTTGAATTTCTTATGATTATGCAAAACAGACTCCGCCCTATACGAGTAAATAAAGACGTGAAGCAAACAACACAATTGAGTAAAATTCCACGAAACATGGAATTCAATAAAGAGATTGAAATTAAGACAACATATGCTAAAACGTTAGAGAATAATGCACCCAACCACACTGACAAATATCTCCTTTGAAGGAGCCATTAGCAAAAAGGTGCCACCGCCAAGACCCTCCAAGCTCGTTAGTGAGAGCACAACTACTAATTTGGCACAATCAAAAATTGTCGATAATGCCAGGTCTAAATCCACTCTGCCTACTTTAATCATAAAACCGAGAAACGAGGAAATGAAAACTTCAGCTATGCTGAAGACAGCACTTGAGGGAAAAATCAAACTAAAAGATATACAAGTATAAGTTCTATCATGCCAATACAGGGAAATGGTATTGTTGTAAAGACCAAAACCCCTGAAATGCTTGAAAAATTAAAAACAACGATTATGAACGATCTGACACTTAGGGACAAATGTCAAGTGTATGTACCAAAGCCCAGAGTACCACACATTATAATATTTGGCATACTTCCACAAGACGGAGATCAAGCAGCTCACGAGAATAACTTTATCTTACAATTAAAAGAGAGTAATGAACTAACAGACCAAGAAATAAAGGTTGTTTTCAAGAAAAAAGAGAGAGGCAGTTTATAGAACTGGATTCTTGCAATGCAACAAAAAAATTATCAGGAAATAAAAGATAAGAAACGATTGCGCTGCGGTTTTAACTCCTTTCGTTTCGAAGAATTTCTTGAACCACTGAGGTGCTTTGGCTGTTACCGATTTGGTCACTTTTAAAAAGGAATTGTGGAGAAACCAAACCGACTTGTACTAAGTGTACTGCAAATCATGATCCGAAAGGATGTACAAAACCGCTTCCTATTTGCAGAAATTGTGTTCTATACAACAAAAGTACTAATCTCAAAGTCAGAGCTGACCATATGTCAAATTTAAACTTATGCCCCATGTATCTCCGTGAGATAGAGTTTATTGCAAAACATACCATTTATGGGTAGTGTGCCCCCGGTTGTTTTTTCCTTGTGTTTTTTGCAGGCAAACTTGGGTCGTTCACTTATGGCGACCCAAGAGTTGCCAAACCTTTGTTTTCCGAATAAAATCCCAGATGTGTTCCTTTTACAGGAACCGTACCTCAAAAAAGGAAGGTCATAGGGTTTCCTTTGAATCGGTGAATGCTGCACTCAATGGCAAGGCAATTATAATTATTCGAAATAAAAATCTTTCAATCCTTACCCGTTATGTCAGTCAAAACACTGTGATTGCAGATATTTCAGACGGTACTCAGACTATAACAGTGGTTTCTGTATATATTCCACATTCTAGTAATAAAAATAGCGAAATTCTAAAACTTGAAGATATTTTTAGAAATATTAATTTTAGCCACATTTTAATTGGGGGAGATTTCAATATGAGGCACGAATTATGGGATCCTGAAATCCATAATCATCGCATTTCTGATCAGGCTGCTCCTCTGGTATCTTTTATACTCAAGTATGATTTTATTATTTGGAATGACAAATATTCAGAACCAACATTTGAAACGGTAAATGGGAAAAGCTGGATCGACTTTACTATGTCCTCAACCAACCTGTCTAACAAGAAAATGAGCTGGCAAGTCATAAAAAATAATTTTAGTGATCATAATTATCTGGTTTTTAATGTCGAATCTTTTAATGCAACACGGGATCCTCCTAGAATATTTTTTAATCATAGGCAAATTTTAAAAATTTGTAAAGCAGTGCATCAAAAATTTTTGAATTACAGAAAGAAATACAAACTATAGATAGCAAACAAAAATTGGAGAAATGGATAGAAGAGTTAACAAACACCATCAACCAAATTAGTCAAAGTTTCCCAAGGAAAGTTATTAAACATCTTAGAATTCCCTTGTGGGACTCCGAGCTTGAGGTAAACAGAAAGAAAACACGGGCACTGAGGTTCAGATATCAAAGATGTCGAAGAGAAGAGGAACGATCAATGCGACGAATCGTTTACAAGAAACAGGAAGCTCATTACAAATGGTTAATAAAACAAAAGTGTAGAGCATCTTTTGAGTTGTTCTGCCAACAACTAGTTGCAAATAGCGCATTCGATCTTCCGTACAAAATTGCCGCCGGCAAAATACGAAAACAAACAGTTCTTCAATCGGTGAAAACCAGAAATGGACAATTCACAAATACTATAGAAGAAACTATTCAAACAATAGTTGAGGCATGGTTTCCCACTGATGATTGAATGCAGGAGACTCATGTACAACGGAAAAAGCGTGAAACAGTAAATACTTACTCTAGTACGATTCTGGATAAACAGTTTACGAAGCAAGAAATTACTTACGCTATTTCAACGGTGAAAAAGAAGAAGGTGCCTGGGATTGATGGCATCTCTATAGAAATCATCAGGGAACTCCATGACATGAATCGAGACATACTGCATTACATATACAATAAATGTCTGGAATTGGGAATTTTTCCAGAGACTTGGAATAAAGGAAAACTTATAATTTTTTACAAATCTGGCAAAGACCCATCTTTACCTAATGCGTATCGCCCAATTTGTTCATTATCGGTACTGGGAAAAATTTTAGACAAGCTTTTAGTCTTTAGGATAACCCACTTGCTCCATAAAAATAACAGATTACATGAACAACAGTACGGTTTTAGAAATGGCAGATTTTGCGAGACTGCGAATTTCCGTTTACGGCAGGCCATAAACATAGCATTACAAGAGCGTGTACCAGTTACACTTTTATGTTTAGACGTACAATGTGCGTTTGACACAGACTGGCGTACAAGCATCTTATTTCAACTTCCACAGGTAAATTTCCCTCAGAATATTTTTAATTTGGTGAGAAACTATTTCACAAATAGATCAATACATTACTTTCAGGATGAGGAAGTATGGAATTTGGATAACCAGAAAGGGGTCCCGCAAGGTTCGTGTAGCGGGCCTCTCTTTTGGAACCTTGTTATGGACACTGCCCTTGATTTACTCCTACCACAAGGAAGTCACATCCAAGCCTATGCTGACGACATAATTGTTGCAATTAGGTATGGATAAAGAGGAAATCGAAACAAAGGGAAATGCAATTCTCGAAAAATTACTTGCCTGTGGTGCAGAGCATAAGCTTTCCTTTAATATACAAAAAACATTTCAAATGCCTATTACTTTTTGGGGGAGACTTAATCTCAGAAACCCTCCCATTATTTCAATTAATAATCATCCAATACAAGTTGTAAATAAAATAAAATACATCGGTGTGACTTGAGACTGCTGTATCACTTTCACCAAACATTTTAAAGCACTCCGAGACAAAACGGATTCATTAACCTACAAACTATTAACAGTAGCTAATGAATTCTATTCTAAGCGTTCGGGGCTTTACAGAAAAAAATATTATGAAGCCATAGAGCCTTACCTTCTTTTTGGAGTAGGAGCATGGGGCAATAGATTGAAACTAAAAAAGATCAGGGATTCCCTAAATAGTCTACAGCGTAGACCACTTCTAAAAATTACCAAAGCATACCGTACAATTTCTATGGAAAGTTTACAAATTATTGCGGGAGTTGTACCGCTAGACATTAAGACAAAGGGAGTTTTTGTCAAATTCCTACTCACGACAATAAATAACGACATAAAGTTTGGATAAAAAATTTTTAAATGGGAAGATTTTGAAACCAGGTTAGATCCACATAATATCCATCCAGCGGATAATATTTCAATTACTTACGATAAACACAAACCTTCCGGGGAAGAGATTGAGATCTATACAGACGGATCAAAGTTTAACGATCGGGTTGGTGCAGCTATAGTTGTATTCAATTATAACGCAGAGATTTTTAATAGAACAATTAGGTTGTCAGATTTTGCCACAGTGTACCAAGCGGAGGTCACAGGAATACAAATGGCCCTAGAATTCATTTCTACCTTTGGACCATGGAATAAAATCAACGTATACACAGATTCTCTTTTAGTGCTTGAAGCATTCAACACTTTTAAAACAAGAAATTCTTTCAATTAAAAATGACATCCTAGAAATGAGCAAAGAAAAATCCATTACACTCCACTGGATTCCAGCTCACACTGGAATTCAGGGGAATGAAACAGCTGATAGTTATGCTAAAAAAGCTAAACGAGACCTAACATTGAAAAAATTCCAAAGAAATCCTTTAAATAATTAAAAAATGCAATTTCCAATGTGCAAATACAGATTTGGCAAGAGCGTTGGGCTTCGTCCACAACAAAAAACGGCAGACACACAGAAAAACTAATACCGGCGATTTCAATTCATACGAAAAAATTTAGTCATTTTATTGTACCATTTTTGAGTGAACACGGTAGATTCCCAGCGTACTTTGTACGATTTGAGAGGAGCTTGAACATCAAATGCCCTTGTGGCGCCGTGGGAGATACTTTATACTACGTAGTGAATTGCCCATTCACGGAAAAGTATGCAAAAAAAAAACTAATTTATTATAAAGACAATCTGTCCACAATTTTAAGCAGAGAGGAAAATTTAGGTCTCCTTCATTCTATTTATCAGGAGGTTAATAAACTCGTTCCGCAGGTTTAGTCCCGTTTTTTTCTTCTCTTTCTCTTTTTTTTCTGCTTGTCAATTTCTGTTAGAATTTAGAGCCGACCAAGTCTGCGGCAGCATGAAACCACGCCATCTAAAGTGTCTTGCACGTTTTAGTGACCCTCCGGATGGAAGGATCGATGTACGAGAAGTGTATATATATATATATATATATATATATATATATATATATATATATATCATTATTCAAATATAATTTTTTTGTATAATTATTTACACTTAAGGTGCTAAGCAACCTTTTAATAGTGCAAATATATATATATATAATATAAATCCAAATATAAATTGTATATAATCATACAGAAATAAAGAAAACAAAACATATCAAGAATCAAATTTCCATACTAAAAAGTCATTATTTGAACAATACATCAAATTTAAATAAAATCTAAAAAATTGAAAATACTCAAGATACCATGAACAAAAAATCAAGTTTAGGAATTTATATGTCAACAAGTAAAAAAACTCTGTTGTTCTTAAAAGTATTGAAATAGGCAGACCAAATAAATGGAGTTTTCAACAATTAAAATAGCAGCTTGCCTGTGGACAAGCTTTAGCCGGGTTAAATTAATTTTGCTGTACAAACCATCCCTGTTACTATTGTTGTTGAAAAAACAAACAGGGTAATTTACCCTAAAATGAAAGAATTTAGAAGGAAAAGTCTTATACTAACCCTAACAATAAAACATAACTGTATAGAAACGACTAAAATTCAGGATAAAAATATGTAATATAACATTATATTGCACTATGATATTGCATATCATAGTGCATATATATATAGTACGAGAACATCTCACGGGCCCTCAGCACTATCCTGACAATGGACTCGTCTTCGGGACCAGGGTCGAGGTGTCCTGTAATCAAGAAGAAGAAGAAGCTTGATTAACCACCCAGAGATTATTCTAATGAGTTATGTGCTGGATGTCGGAAACTGAGTATTTGTTTATATGCCAGTATTTCTATTGAAGGTCGTTACTTGATACTAGATATTTTGGATAATCCCTATGACTTTATAATTAAGAATCAAAATGGATGATAATTACTAACAAAGTACAGTACAGAGTGATTATCATTAATTAATTCTAGGCCTAGCTTGGCTCTCATTTTTTAAACATGCATTTGGAATAACGTTTAGGCCACATCTTGTAAATCGGACATTCATGAACGGAAACAAAGTTTTTCATTTCAAAAAAGCCAAAAATTTTTACAAAAAAAATAGCTTAACTTAATTGTTGAGCCAGTTTCCTCTCTGGAAACTTCAACACTATAACAAAGAAAAGGCCGTTCACTCACTACATATTTATTATGCACCGGACCTGCACAAGTGGTGGTAGCTCTGTTTACAAGGTGATGTCAGCAAGCTACTTCAGTTTACGGTATTTCCCAAATGATCTAACATTATGGCAAAGTTTCGCGACAAACATAGCGCTGAAGTGTTTCCCAATACAGCGTAAACATACTGAAGTATTAAAATCCTAGAAAGAAGATTTGTTTTGGCTCGCCATCTCTCGCCAAATATTGTTGGTGAAGTAAAATTTATGCCTATGCATCTCAAGCAGACAAGCACAGCTCGATAGTCGGAAATATTCTTATTTAACCAATAAATACAAAATCCTGTTCTTGATAAGGTTTGAAAAGCAGCATTAAATATGTTAATTTTTACATCTATGTTGTTTATTAACATTGTGCTTATTTTTACGTTCTGTGTGATTGAATTTTCTTGACCTGATGTGCTTGCACCGAGGTAGAAAACATTTTGGATTTTTCTCAGGTATTTTGAATAATAATGGCAAGGTCAGTTTTTTAACATCCACCACAAAAACTAAAAGTGTTTGATTTTCATTCACAATCTGAATTCAATATTAAATTAAGGAGTTAGAAAACAATAATAATCCGTTAAAGAACATCGAAGTTGATTCCTTAAATGTTTCAAAAGAACTGTGGAGCTGAAGTCTCCATAGTTATGTCTTGGAATATATAAAGTTTCTCCAATGATAAATGGCAAATAATGAGGTATTCAATTATGATTATCATTTATTAAACCTGACATACAATTATGAACTTTATTAATATCCCATTTATTGTAATTTTTATTAATGTCCCATTTATTATAATTGGTATTAATCTACGATTCTTTATAAATATTAAATAATTTACGTTCAATTTTCTCAGTGCACTTTTCAGGATAAAAATTGATAAGTAATATTTGGTACCCATTTAGAAAAAATATTGTTAAGTAACCGATAGATATTTGAAAACGTTTTTGATATTTAAATGTGTTAAAAAATTTCATAAGTCAAGTTTGGAAAACTAAATAATCGTACCACGCATACGATTTAAGAAATGAAAAAAAAGCGAGTATTTCCAAAATTTCTCTTAATGGAAACAACCTTTAAATACTACCACCGATTTTTTTTGTATTTATTCCGTTAAGCTATGTCTGAACTTCTTATCTAAGAATTCGTCTGGCTAGTTTGGTGTTACTTATAATGCCTGAAGTAACGCAATTTTCTGATGAATATCAACTTACCGTAAATAAAGGGAACCTATATATATATATATATATATCAAAACAAACTTAGAAACACAAGACAAAAACTCAAAAACAGTCAAGACAAAATGGCAAAAATAGACAAAAACCAAAATAAAATTGAAAAATATCATAGCGAGCCGCTCGTCAGGAAGAGAAGCTCGCTCATGATATTAATTTGTGCTTTTTTCTGCTAACGACAAACGAAATCCGTTAAAAATTGCCGTCATCCCCTCTAAAAGCACAAGACAAATAAAAATGGAATTATTCTTGAATAAAAAATAAATACATTTAAGAAGATTTAAAAAGAATCAAAAACAAAAAATAATATATATATATATATATATATATATATTATAAAGGGGAGCTAATCTTATAAGTTATAGATCACATTTTTGATAGTTGTTAAGTAACATTTGTCTTAATATATTGGATTAAAATTAAGATTAATTATTTTTGGCAATATACCAAACAGAATATAACGAAAGTGGCTTTGAATAGAATAAACACTTACGATATGTTCATTAAGCAATCTCATAATGAAATTTCGAGATTAATTTTATATGATTATTATCAGTAAAATTTATTAATATTAAAAATAGTATATTTGAAGGGATTATCTATATGGGTTTTGTAAAGTTTCTAACTTTTCTGAAAATATTTAAGTATAAGGTTTATATTTTCATGAGATACTATAAGATTTATCCAGCAGAATCTCTGTTAGCAAGGTCTTTAGTTTCAAAATGATAAAGAAATTTTTAAATTCAAAATGAATGGATTAAAGCAAATAATAAAAATTTGGGTGAACGTTATTTTAAATTCTAACACTAAGACTAGCACAAAATTTGATTACAATAGCCAATTAAAATATTTAAAGCCGATGTAGCTTTAAAAACATTCTTATTTGATTTTTCACCCTAAAATTGTAAACGCATATCGTTTAACTACTAATTGCTTTATTATATAATAAAAGAAATCCATGTGGAAACTGAATGATAAATTATGAAATATTAGAAATTATTATACCATATATCTGTGATAACACTTTTAATTTCTGGAAACATTAAAGAAAGGTATTTGGCTTAATTGCACTTTATGCTTTCTAAAACCATTTAGTTTAGTTTTCTAATCATAAGAATGCTATAAATACTCACTTTCAAATCCTCATCTTTGCCTGTAAACTTTGTCGAGAATTTTCATGTTTCCTACGATTAACACATTAACTATGGATAGTAACTTAAAGCTCTCCGTCGTCAGCATGTTCTCTTTCACAAATTAGGCAAAGAAAGCTCTTTCAAAGAAATTGCATCTTAAATAATCAGGGCTTTTTAGCGATAATGCTGCGAGGAATAATGCTCCTTGCCTCACTTGATGGGAAAACAACTAGCAATTAGGTGTAAAAGTACCTCTTAAGCTGCTGTTTAATTACCATGATAAAAGAATAAATTCAAATTTTCTTCTTGCAAGTGCAGCCTTTGTATAATGGCAGCGGTGTTGGTAATCGGATAAGGGAGATAATTTAAAGGAAGGCGTTTAAACGGGTTTTTAGGTAGATAATCGGAAAACTTCATTTTCTTTTATTTTTTCTTTCTATACAGATAGAAAACCCGCGTCTTTGGTTCTGATACAAAGTGAGGGAAAGTTGTTCTTTAAACTGAACTCAAAAGGACAAAAAAGTGTTCCAGTTTAGTTGCCTCACCCTTCATTACACGGCCAATCTTCATTTATCTTCGCTACTTAAATATTTTAATGAATAAAACCTTTTTAATTATAAGCGAGAGTTTGAACATCCAGTGAAACATGATCAGTAATTATTGACGTGAAATTATTATTTTTTCAATTAGTTAAAAATAAAACGTATACTTTCTGTGAGTTCTATATGTTCGAAAATCCCTTCCCTTTCGCAATTTTTCTGTTCCTTTCGTCTAACTTTATTCTTTGAAATATTTAAATTGCGTGAACTGATTTTTTTGAAATTAAGAAAACTAACATTTAATTACTATAAAAATAAACTTAGAAATTTAAAATTACCTCAAATGCTGCCACATATTTATGAAACAATTCTATATACCGAAATCATATAACAGTCTATATACCGAAATCATTTAACAGTCTAAAAACCCGATATTTCAAAGAATATCGGGTTTTTAGACTGTTTGTCATTTTTTTGCAGATAATAGTAACCATTTTATTTTCTGTTTGTTCATAACCACACATTAATTATACGTGTTTTTCACATCTGAATTGTTCAGTTTGTAACAATTGGTCGGATTAGACCTCCGCTGCTATTTAAGATTCATTACCTAACAAGTTAACTGATAAACACCTACGTTCTAT
The DNA here is from genome assembly GCA_013235015.1 of Araneus ventricosus. NCBI lineage: Eukaryota > Metazoa > Arthropoda > Arachnida > Araneae > Araneidae > Araneus > Araneus ventricosus. Next base: position 43,703 of record BGPR01003468.1, read on the forward strand.
TGGATCGAATTATCATATTTTCTAGCTTAAAAATAATATTAAGATAATCATCAATGATATTATTGGATTCGGAAATCACTTTGAATTCATAAACATGCCAAGTGTCATACAGAATCTTAGATGAATTGAAACGACATCACATTCCTGAAACAGAAGGTAAGTAGATGATAGAAATATTGTCTAATATTGTCTTTGTGTATGCATTAATAAATAGTGACAGTAATAAATATTAATCGCCTTATTAAACTTTAACATCATTGAGCTCTTTTTAGAAACCTTTGAAAGGTTGTTTGTAGAAAATGCCTCCTTGGAACTTCAAAATATCTTCAAATCATTCGCAGATGATTTTTTTTAATTGACAGAAATAGTCAACTCGGGGCTATATACAAATCAATCTAGCGACTCCAGAAGAAAATTACTCAAGGAAAGGATGGTAGAAATATGGTATAAGTATTTTTAAATAGATGGTAGCACGAAATCTGAACAGTTAAGTGGTTAAAAAGAAAGTCTCTTCCAACGAATGAAATGAGATTCTCTCTAAACACAACATTCATAGAACTGCATTTAACCAAATAAAAGAAATGACGAGACTAAACGGCATTATAACCATATATTAAGAAATAAAAGAAATGTCGTCTACCATTAATTATTTAGGAGAATAAGTGGCTCAACAGAATGTGCTATTAGCGGAACTCAAAAAATCATTTCAAAGTTCATTTAAACTGGCCCTTTCACACCATTAGACAGCTGGTAAACTAACTTCAAAAATCAAAAATAATAACGGAATTTCCAACAATTACTTCAGAGTTGGTTTATTGGCAGGAGTATGGACTAAGATCAGAGGTTTTTAAGACACAAGACTTTCCTTGAGTTATTATTCTTCTGAATAGAGAACCAGAAGTTACTGGATTGAATTTTATAGCCTCGAGTGGACTGTTCATGTTATCTACCGCGAATGCTTTGAAGATATTTTGAAGATCGGAGGAGACATTTCCTATAAACCTTCCGTCAAAGGTTTCTAAAAAGAGTTCAGCGATGATAAAGTTTATTAAGAAGATGGATATTTTTTTCCACTCACTATTTAATGATGTATACACAAGAAAATCACCGGTCTTCTTATTTTTCGAAAAATAACAGAGGCCAGAAATCTATGGACACACTTATTTTATTCGAAGCAATTCTAATTAAAAACTCGTATTATAGTAAAGTTCTCAAATCACCTTTGTAACTGCTGAGGATAATATTTTCATCAATACTAAACTTAAAAATCAGCAACTGAAACATTTCAAGATTTTCGTAGTAGTCGACCATAGTAGTCTTTTCCTTATTAATTCTTACAACACAGCTGAAAATTTCAAAAAACCCCAGATTTATATTGATTACAAGATTTCAGAAAATCGTTATGAATATAAAAATAATGAAACATGCAAAGTGGTGAGACCAAACTTTCACCCTTAATACTATTGTGGATGTCTACAGCTGATTTTTATTCTAGGCCAGTTTTTAAGTTGTTCTTGGGCATACGCATTCCAATCTGGCATTACTGATTGATGAACACAGATCTAAGTAATTATCATAAATACTGTAGAAAAAACTCCTGTAAAAGATACTGAAAAGTATCAATTTAAATTTCAACTTACGCCTATTTCATGTGTTTGTGCTTCAACGCGTCACTTTCGCGATAATTCCTATACCAAAAATGATTATTTGAGTCTGGAACAAGTCACAGCCTATGTACGAGACAGGCTCGATCCAAAGGTTATGTGTGAGTATGGCAAAGGCCCTTTACTACTCTTCTATACTATCACCGAGATCTCCCGCAACGAGTCTCCGCCAGTGCAACTCAGACTCATACGAATCACGAGCTTCATGAAGGGCTAACCGATAAATGCAAATAAATATAATATACTGTCCCTCAAAAAGTGGGCATTACCTGTCAACAGTGGCAATTTGCAGTTTTTTGTAAATATTTCGGAAGCTATTATAAATATGCACTTGATTATTTGGATACTGGCTTTATAACGTCTCAGCTTTGCTCTCATGAAATTTTACTATGTTACAATCCACTTTTTATCACAGTAATGTTTAAAAATTTTTTTTAAAATAATAATTTTTTGTTTATGAATTTTTTGTCATGACTTAATGTAAAAAATAGTGTTCTTTTAGTGAGTGAAAACGTTTTTGAGAAATATATAATACTTTCTGAGATATCGTCAAAAGTCCCTATAATTCAGTAAACATGGGAAAGGCCATTTTACAAAACCCTATAACTCTCGAAATTCTAATGAAAACTCTATAAATATTTTTGGGCAGACTAATTTTATAACGGGGAGACGATTCGGCGAAAAAAAAATGATAGTCTTAACAGGAAAATTCCAAGATAGCAGTTAATTAACTCGGTTAATCATTTTTTATCTGAATAAACCTGTCCTCTTGAGACATTAACATCGACAGGATTTTTGTGAAGACCCGATAATAAATACCACAGTTACAGAGGTGTCCCAATTTTTTGTTGACGATCGTACAATGCATTTGGCGAAACCGACTTGTTACTTCAGTTACCATTTGCTAGGTTTTATATAATGCAGAATAAATAATATTCTTTACAATCTAATTCCAAATTGCTAAAATGGTCGGAAATAAAAATATGAAAAAATAAAGGTGAAAATTTCGTTTTGTTTTCCTTTTGATTTGAGTGAAAATACGGTATTAATTGGATGAGATAACGACAATATAAAAATAGTTGGAGAAAATTCAGAACTACTTATTGGAAGTTTAGGAAAAAAACTGGTAATGAAACTCTCAAGTTACTTAGAGAGAAATAAAATCGTACTACTGAGCGGGATTGACGAGACGACACTTTTAAAGACAACTTTTTTTTGTTGATAAAATCATTTTTAAAAATATTTGAAAAATAAACAAAAAATAGTACGTCTTCTAACGGAGAAAAAAATTTTCAACAGCTTTACCGTAAATTATAATTTGAAAAAATAAACTTGTTTCACATTTAAAAATGTTCTATATTGCAGCCTTTTGATTTACGAATATTTTTGCGTTGATTATGAAAAAATGCTGAATCTCCAAATATGTATCAATATATAAAAGAATTTAAGACGAATTTTACTATGCAGTACAAGAAATTTTGTTAGAAATTGTTAAGAAGCTCTCCATGGTATAATTTTTTAAATTTAACAGCTAAAACATTTATTTAAGAGTTAACATTTTTAATTTAAGAGATAAAAACTAAGAGTAAATACTTTAAAATAAATATTAAATTGAAATAAATATAAAATAAAATTATAAATATATATATAAATAAATAAATCAACATTACTTTATAAAAATTATAACCAAGTAATTTATAATAGTAACATCATCTATTTTTAAAAAAAAGACACTATTGCCTTAAACAATGAAAGGAATCAGAAAAAAGATAATTTAATTGCATAATTAATTAAGAAATTAATATAAAGGTTAATTTCGTAAGTTTAAATATGTCTTTCTTAGGAAATCCATACTTTAAAGCTCATTCAAGAAATATATTAATTCAAAGCTGCCTATTATTGGATAAAAGTGTATATATTTATGCATTTTAATGTAAAAATAATATAATATATATAAATAAAAGTGAAAATGCATAAATATTCTTTCCATTAGGGAAATTCAAACTACTGAATATATTTTCAAAAAATTTCCCTTACAAATATTATTTATTATTTGATCTATATCTATATCTATATCTATATCTATATCTATATCTATATCTATATCTATATCTATATCTATATCTATATCTATATCTATATCTATATATATTTAGTTAGTTAAATATTCCAAATAATTAAAACATGTGTTATATTTTCAATATATACATATATTAATCTAAAAATTAAAATTAAAATCAAATTACCTTATCAATAATCATACAAGTGAAATACAAAAGATAGTTTGAATATAGACTATTACTACTATGTAAAAGACAGCCTAGAATTGGAATTCCAACAATCAAATGTCAATCAGTTTTGGGAGCCGATATTTGTCTCATTAATCTTGATTTTTGGCTCCAACCTTCTGCGAAAGCCAATTGTTGGAAGAACGAAAAAATAGGGGAATAAATCCCCAAAATCTTTCAAGATTAGAAACGAGAAAGTATATAACTTATAACATACCAATACAATAGTCTTAAATATTGTTATGACTTGAGCGTTATCCTAAAAACAGTTCCGCATTTAAAGTGAAAATGTTATTTCTAAATTAGGCTTTTAAAACTATAATAAAACACATTAAAAATCAACTATAAATTTAAATTTAACTTTTTTAATAATATATATTATTTTGGAGATGTACAGAAAAATAACCAAAGGAATACATCATGCAATAATATTCTTAGTCTAGGGGCGCCATCTACCTATATATATATTTATAAATAGTATATCATAAGTCATGCTATTTCAAATGAATAAAAATAATAATGTCATTTTAAACAATTTTATTTATTGGCCTCCGAATTTCCACTTGTCATGTTTAAATTTCATGTATTTTTTAGAATTTAAATTATCGAGAAAATTAGCTGTCAGTGGTTTTAACTATCTCAAAAGTTACGGAGGAAGTTATTAATGGCTCAAAAGTTGAAGTTATTACTGTCTGAAAAGTTATGGATATTAAATATTTGCTTACAGCAAGGTATATGAAGGCAGCTTTGAATAGTGAATTTAAATCTTCATAAGTTTTGAATGAATTTTTATTCAAGAAGAAGCCTCAAATCAATTTTCAAGTTAAAAATCCATTTTTAAATATCATTAAAAAAGAAACCAAATTTTACTTAAATATCTCTCTTTCCCATGTTTTGGATATTTGAAATTCAGTTTACTAAACAAGTCTTAGGACCTGCCATGTTGTTTTAGACCAAAAGTGTTAGACACCGATTGATGTAGAGTTCTCTACATATTTCAGCAGAATAGATTGTAAAACGCATGCGTAATGTTACAAGTTTTTAATTAATAAAAAAATATCTATTTGATAAATTTTGACGAAAATTTCACTGAAAACTCCTTTATGCTTCACAATATTTGTGAGCAAAATTTGAAGAAGATCTATTTAGTAGTTTTGATTTCTATAACGTACAAAAAATGGTCGATTCAGTTTTATTAATATAGATTAATCGTTATTATGGTTCTATCGATAGTTCTGTGAACAGACCTTGCACCCTTCAAATATATCTAGGATTTCCTTTTCATTTTAGTCTATAAAGGTCTAGCCATTTTTTTTCTAATCGAATCATTTCCACAAGTTTCTCCTTTTATCAGTGTTCACAAAATTACAATTAAATGTCTGCTTTTATACTGATAAAATCAGACATTTAATTGTAATTTTAACGTCATTTGCTATTTTCAGTATTTTTCTGGGCATTATGAATGGAGTTCCATTTGACTGGAATCGGTGAAGAAAGTTGAACATTATATACCATGGTCACCATCCTGAAACGGAACTATTAAAACGGCGACCATCTTGAAGTGGAATTAAAAAATACAAATACTCAAACATGAGTAATTTTTAATGTCTTTAAGGAACATTCACGCCAAATTCGTAGAAAATCGAAAGACGTTTTTAGTCATGGCTGCGTAACAAGCAAATTTGCTTACAAACAGACGAAATGCCGAAAGTTGGAGTTAAAACAGGATCTTACTTCGCTCAGCCAATAAAATCATTGTAATGTTTTCTGAAATAATTCGTGCTTTTGATAATAACAAAAAGAAAATCATTTTTAACGTTGGTCCTAAAAGAATGATTTATTGCCACGTATTAACTTTATAAAATTGTTCCTTAAGATGTTTAATCTCATTGCACTAATTTCTTTGTCATATTTCTATGGATTCTAAATTGCTGACTGAAATTAATTAACTTGGAAGAAGAATCTTTGCCAATAAAATTTTTATAAGACTACTTGTTAAACCTGATGACAGTCGGACTTCCCTTAATGTGTCGTAGAATGAATCCCTTTTTATTTTACGATGGGTTCTTCCCGCAAATTACATCAATTTCAATTTCCTGAAAAGTCCATAAAAATCGTAATTGCATTTTTGGGATTGGCTTTCTAATTTGTGGTAAATCCTGATACCACACTAAATGCCATTTTTGAGCATTGTAGTTTATAGAGATCTTACATTGAGTAGATAGCAATAAAATGTGTTGAAATCCTCGGAGCTCACTGACAATTAAATCCTTGCTTTATATTTCTTTTATTGTTGTCTAGCGAAAAAGCTGTAAGAAGTTGGTAAGAATTTAATCATAATATATTAAAGATGTAAAAGATGATTTTTATTCTTAGACTTAAAAATAGGTTTATGTTCTGTTCATTTTAATATTCAGAATGCAAACTTTCCTTAATATTTTTCATTATGCCATTTTCCTATGAAATCCAGAATTTTGAATAATTAGAGTCAAGATACTTGATGAATTCCACGCTTGTAACGATCAATTTTAAGTACGACATCGGTTTTACTTTCCTATAGAAGAAGCATACAAGGAGAAAGTACTGATTCGCCAAAAAATTCGACTCCGTGATTTTGAAGAATCTCCTCGTTTTATACAACCCTCAGATTCAAAGACGATTTTTGGTGAAATATCTGTATTTCTGTCGGAATGTCTGGCTGCCTGTGAAAAAGATAACGCTAAAATGTTTCGTCCCACAAGGATGAAATTTGGTATGTGGGTCATAAATGTAGATACCTGTCTAATTTCATACGAAATCCTTCATCGGGAAGTCTGTCTAACACTCCACCATTTCGCATATGATTGCGGTAATTCATTACTACGACGAATTTAATTTTTTGGGTGAAAAACTTCCTTAATTTTTTTATAATGCATTTTTCCAATTATGAACTGAATTACAAATAATTAATTTCAAGATACTGTACTTTTTATCATGAATTTTTCCAATTATGAACTGAATTACAAATAATTAATTTCAAGATACTGTACTTTTTCACACATGCATTTGACAATTTTAAAAGTGACATTTGTTTTATTTCCTTGTATAAGAAGCATAACATAACATAACACCAGACCTGTAATGTATAAGAAGTATAGAAGGAGTAAGTAGTGTAATCGCCAAAAAAGTCGACTCTACAATTTTAATGAATCCTTATGTTTCATGCTTCACTGAGCCTTAAAATACTATTTTTGGTATGATGTCTTTCTATTATGCTGTCTTTGAAACGAAAGAACTACAGGAATGAAATTTCGTTCTGAGACTTAGTGCCACAATTCTATTTTGTCATATTGCGGAAATTGACAGAATTGAATACATTTTTTACCAATAAAAAGCGTTGTTTGCGTTTTATTCGTCGAATTGAGCGGACTGTATTGATTATTTAAATATATAGTTTATTTACAATATATACAGGATATTCAAATTTATACAGATTTGATTTTGGTAGACGCTGCCTGTTGGTAAGTTGAGTATGCTCATGCAAGAGCTACAATTGAACATGGTGACTGCGGTGTCACACATGAACTAAATGCGTTTCTCGTTGAATACGTAGAAACTGATGTTACTCATGTGGTAGAGTAGATATGAAACATGATGTGATAATACATGGGCGAGCTGCGATGCTCATACCGCATGCATACATGAAAACCAAACAACTTCAACTGACTCCGACAGAGATGCAATATGGGGGGATGACGGCGTCCAAGGGTTGCTATAAGTTATGAAAGCAGCCAAACTAGTAGTTGGCGCGAACAAGCGTTAAGATAATTATTTTGTATATATAACGTATTATTCCTGTCGGAATGTCTGGCTGTCTATGAAAAAGATAATGCCAAAATGTTTGGTCCCACAAGGATGAAATTTGGTATATGGGTCATAAATGTAGATATCTGTATAGTTCGCCACTGCATCAATTGTTCGACAAATAATGAAGAAAGAAATAAAACGTTTGATATTAATCTTAGAGCAACTTCATATAATTGTCTATCGTGTAAAATAGAAATAAACAACTACAGGAAATCCAGGGACTATTAATGGACTTTCTTTCATCAATACAAAATATTTTATTTCAACGTCATTCCTCTCAGAATTTTTCCAGCTTTAGCGATTAATACCAGCAAAATGTATAGCAAGAGCTTAAGTGGAATGTGATTCCATCAAAGAATAATCAAGCTTACTACCATCTCAAAGAATTGCAATAATCGCAATTAAAAAGAATACGGTAGCAATAAAAATCCAAACACTCCAATTCCGAATAACAATTATCTCAGCTTAAAACTCTCCTTATGATGAAATTAAAAACACGTTGCAGGAAATACAAGATATCGTGACACCAATTCCAACAGAGCATGTTATAATAGGTGCAGATCTTAATGGACGTAGTACCATTTGGGGTTATAACTATAATAACGCTAGATGCACTGGAATACTAGATTTAATTCTAACTAATAATCTCTTCATTATTATTACTCAGAACGCACCACCAACTTTTGCAAATAATCATGGCAGATGTGGTTGGCCAGATCTTACTGTTTGCGCTCAAAATTTGATATCAGAGATAAAAGAATGGAAAGTTACGGAAGAGCCTTCACTAAGTGATTATAGTTACATAAAAACTATTATAGCATCTAAAACATCAAACTGCTTTTACAAAAGGTACAAAACAAAATATGGAAATCATCAGAAATTCCTTAGAATCTTTAAATCATTTCTCACAGAACTTCTACGAGAGATTAACAAAATCTCAAACCAAAAAAAGCTGAATACAATAACCATAAATATTCAAAAATCAATAATCAGAGCCTGCAATAGCACTTATAAAACTAAAAATAAAATTTATTTTCAACAGCTATTTTGTGGACACAAAAGCTCGAAATTTAAAAAAGGAAAACTCTTGGCTTTCAAAAGACAGTCGCAGACAGCTGATTCTGCAACACGTTACGATAAAAGGCTACGATATAGAATGGAACGTGCTAAATACATTGCTAAAGTAAGGAAATAAGGAAAACCAGAACAACTAGTTGGAAAAAAGAATGTAATAAAGCTTCTAATCCGTTTGGAAAACAATATAAATGCTTTAGAAAATCTATTCCACCTCTCAATCAGTAACGCTATCAAATAAAAATCCAATTAGTAACCATTTATCAATAGCTAAAGATATCCTTAAAGAACTGTACCCTGTTCCAGCTGTTCCACTGAATTCTAGCTTTGAAATTATAGGGACAAATAATGATGAACTTTTTCTGAAGAGGAAATTTCTGCTGTTGTTACAAAATTACCTGAAAGTAAAGCACCTGATTATGATGGAATTGATAACATCGTAGTCAAAAATATCTATAAGAAATTCCCAGTTTTTTCACAGCATTTTTTAATAAATGTCTTGAAATAGGACTTTACCCAGATCCATTCAAAATAGGCAATATTATTTTATTTCAAAAAGCGGGAAAAACCTTCAAAGAAATTTCAGCTTATAGGCCAATTGTAATTCTACCAACGATAGCGAAACTTTTAGAAAAAATTATGACTCCACTCTTCACTTTCTTCCTGGAATCCAATCATACAATAAAACCATACCAATTTGGTTTTAGAGAAGGAAGATCAGTGGATTTGGCACTCCGTGCTCTTCTCTCTAAAGTACGACAATTCAGACAAACCCACAGCCATGTGTTGGTATTATAAATTGATGTCAAAGGTGTTTTTGCTAACATTCAGTACAATTCAATATTACAGTACCTTAAGATCTGTGATTGCCAACAAAATATTTATAAACTTTTTTTCAGCCGGAAAATTATAATGCAAACTATAGATGAAATTGCGACTAGGGATCAGAAGCAACGTTGTCCTCAAGGGTCCTGTAGTGGACCCGCACTTTGGAAACTGGTTGTTAATGCCCATCAAACAACAGAAAACTGTATTCCATATACAGAAATTCAACTCCCAAGATATTTCTTCAAAGGCTTTTTAAAATCGCTGATGCTTGACAAATTCCAAAATAAATGGACTGAAGGTGTTACTGGAAGAGATATTTATAATCTAATTCCAAAAATCAAAATGCGTATCGAATCACGGAGAAGAAAGGGAATAATCTTCTCTACTGTGGTCACGGCCCATTTCCTACTGACCTCTACAAATTTAATTTAACAACTTCAGACTATTGTAGCAGTGGAGGTATAGGAAGTAAGTTACATTATTCAACCGATTGTCCATTAACAGAATATTGGCATCTTAAGAAACCTGCTTCTCATCTTATACATGCCTAGTTACGTCAAGTTGCTGGTAATCAACATTCAAGAAATAAAATTTTCAATATTATTAGGTTTATTCTTGCCAGCAGTCATCTCTTCAGTCCAGATCCTTTACCAGATATCCTTAAAAATGATATCTGCCAACTGCTCTCTCCTACTTCATTCTTTCATTGATTACGAAGTTCAATAGTTAAGATTAACATCGAAGTTTGAATATGGAATTTTAATATAAGCATAATAATATGATCATGGTCAAATAATAGACTCAAAAACAATATATTCCTCAAGGCGGAAAGTCTTTCTAGTGACACCATGGACACTTCTGTTATAATTCTGTTATCTTCTTTTTTTTTCTCTCATTAGTTTGTTTCTTCTTTAGTTATATAATTTATTTCAAAATTTTTCTTTTTTAGATTGCTAAATTGGTTTCTTGTATGCTTGCACTTCACGTGCGTCTAAACTGATTACAAAGAATCATAATGATTCCAGATACGGGTGCATGTAAAAGTGTTATATATAACGTATTAGAATTTATATGACTGTATTTTCAAGATTTTATGTTATTACCGAAGTAAACTAAGCGTTTCAAAACTAAAAAAAAAAACCAACTTATCTTGTATGAAGTGTTTAGAAATTAAAAGGAAGTATACCCTTCTAAAGAATTAAACAAAAATTACCGCAAATTCTACACAGATGCAGACGTGGAAAATATTATCCACTTTCGTTTCTATTGATATGTGCCGTAAACATCTAGACGACTGCAACTTAATCTGACAGTGCATGATTGCTTCTGAAGAGCGACGCGTTATTATTCTTTTTGCAAAAGTTGATTTTATAATTATTTTCTTAACTTTCTTCGATGACGTAAAATCTGAGTTTTATAAAATTGGTAATAATTTATTTCTTCTTCACTCTATCACTCTCAGCAGCACTTTTAATCTTCTTAAGTAATTTAGAGCATACACATCTTGATTATGTGTCATTATGCTTTGAGTATGGTAAATATCATTAAGAACATTTTCTTACTCGATATTTTTAAAATTTCGTTAGACGGTCTTTTAATATATCATGCTTATAATAAATGGAACTTAATTGAAGCGAAGAAAATTTGAAATGGGCTCTTGGATATCTAGCGATGAACTAAAAAAAATCTGTCGCAATTTTATATAAATTTATGCTCCTCTACCAGATATTTGCTATTCGTCCTTCTTTAGAACAGTTAAATTGCAGGTGAAAATAGAAATTCGCTTAAGTGAGCAGAAATTTGCATTAAAACAGCTAAAAAATATTTTAAAGATATTTAAGTTGTGTCTCCTCGTGTGTTTAACCTTCCAGCAATTGCGCTTGTGTGAGAGATACACTTGCCACTTAACAGTTTTGCTCGAACATCGTTTGGGCACTAAGAAAGGCGACTTCCCTGATATACCCGAACGCCGCTCGGGCATCTCATTTTTTTACGCCAGTCCACTGATTTTCCCGACTTTTCCACTTTATTTAGTTTGCAATGTTTCTACTAAATGACTCTAGCAATCTAATTAATGTTTGATTGCAAAACAAGTGTAGACCAGTTTTTAGGCCTGGTTTTATTGCTTTCCGTTTTCCCCTGTGAGGGGCACTATATGAAAAAATTCTTTTACCTTAAAAAATTAAGTGGTTCATGTCCTATCACCTCATAATAAAATATTTTCTAAATAAAGAATTTTTTTCTGGTTTTAGACATTTCACAGAGTCTATATGTCCCACTGCCTCTCAGCGGTGTGGAATTTTCCCAAGATCCTTTAGTGACTCGTATTATCGGTTATTATTTCTCGGTTACACCTGGAACATAACTTTGTCACATTACCACATTTTCTTGAAATGCTCTGAAAGAATGCCCTGTGATTGAAAACGAAAGATTTTCTCAGAATCAGCATTCAAAGCTGATCCATAATATTTCTATAGATTTCTTTGAAAGTTTCGAAAAAACGCAGGCCACCACTTTCTATCAGTAAAATCTTCCCCTTCTCCTTGGAATTTTTTTCAGTACATATGCTTGCAATTATTCAGTTCTAACTAAAAAAACCAGACACAGAACCTGGCCAAATTGACAATCGAAAAATACATCTGGAAAAACTTCACCAGTCCTAAATTATATCGCGAAAAAAATACACGGTATTCAGTATCCGGGCCAAAGCTATACATAGTAGCTTTACCTGAGGACATAGAGATATATTTTCAAAAGGAGATGGAAAGGTAAGTTGAAGGGGGTTCTCGAACATTCCGAGAGGACGCGGCTGTCTTTGTTGCAGAAGAAAGAATGAAATGCCAACAACATGAATCTACATGATCTGTGATGTTTCGTTTGCTTACAGAAGGACAGGAATATCTTTATTTCAGAGATTTGTTGTTGCGTTACACGTGTCCACTTATAGCCCAGTGGTTGGGTAGTTGAATTCGGAATTAATTAGGGGAAAGCTGGAAATTGATTTAATCTCTTATGTTTAGGTCTGGAATGAACATACTAAGTTTTCTCCCTCCAGCTAGGTGAGCGTTAGTAGCTGCGTGCAGATTTGTAGTAAAAAAATGGGACTTTTTTCAATAATCGAGCAATATCTCAAAAAAGCTCAAGCTATCAAAAACATTGTAGTACAAAAGATGTAGAGCTTACAATTCTGAATAAAATGAGTACCAACACTTACTATATTCAAACAAAATGAAGCTCACAACTGCGCTTCAAAATACTGCCTAAATCGTTAATCAAGCGCTTGAAGCGAGAACGGACCAAGTTATAGGTTCACCCTACCTTCAATTATTATATATACATTTTAAATTAGTTCATGATGCTTTTATAATTATTTCAAGGCTTTATTTAGTATATTTTGCAGGAAAAAACACTTTTATTATGATTTAACAAAGGAAAACATCACACGAAAATTTCGACAAAGACTGAGATCGTGATGTCCTGCTTCATCTATGTCATCTGGGCATGCATTTTCATCACGGCAAATGTTCTCAACTTGTTACAGTTCAGAACATTGATAAATTTCTTCTCCCCCTGCCTGAAAAGAGCAGATATGGTATCGCAACCACTGAACACATGAAGAGACAAAATATTGTCCCTTATTTGTGGAGCAATGTTCAGGGTTGCTGTACAATATAAAGCATCTTCTGCTTTACCTCTACCAGGCTTTAAGAAGAAAATATTTTCAGAACTAGTAGATGCTGCCATTATAACCAAGAGGTCAATATCTTTACCAACAACCACAACAAATAATAACCTTTACTCTATTTCCAAAGCACTTTTGATCATTAGGTAATCAGCATCTTCTTCAGCTTGCTTCACAACAAAACCTTCTTTTTGAAACTTAACACATAACATATTTATAAGCCTTTGCTTGTTCTTTTAATTTGATTAAAAAATTCATGCGGGACATAGTGGCTGACATCTATTAATGAACCATAACATAACCAGATATGTGTTTCTTTGTTTGTCTGATACGTTCTACCGATTTTGTACATTTCCCTGCAACTTCAGGGTAATCATCAAAAACTATTGTGGAACATTCATTGAAGTGCTTTTTGTCGTAGTCAACATATTTCGTGAGGATGAAGGGAAATTATTCCTCTGCCTGCCATAACACATTAGGTAACAGAAATCCACCATTAACCACATAACATGCTGAAGTGAAATTCACATCAGTCTTAGTAGAAAATAAATCATAAAATACTGACTTGCGGGTCTTGCGAAGTCATCCTTCATCAAAGAGTGACAATGGAAAATGAGCCAGCTCAAATTCAAATAACTCTGCATCAGACTTTTTAGGTGAGAGATTCTTCTGGATATTGTGTCTGGATTCACAGGAATTAATTCATCATGAACTTTCACCTTGGAAGTGGAACCACGAATAAGCATTACTCGGTTTTTCCGTTTAAATGTAACAAAGACAAAATTATTACAAACAGTTTTTGACAAACATTACACTCCGATTTTATAAGCATTGTGTCAAGTTATACTTTTATCTGCCACAATACCACTTGCTGTAGATATAAAGTGTTCACAAAAAAAAATCCTTTCATTGATTTCCGAAGGATCCTGATGTTCAGATACTTTGATTTATAGATGAAAAAGAAAATATTTCTTTAATCTCTCTCTTAAGATCTTAAAGATGTCTTCAAAATTCCATATTTCAATTCCGCGAGTGTGACTCATTAACAACGTTTCTATAAAAAGTCATTCTCAGAAAAAGCTTTTATGTTGATAAAAGAGCTCTGAAACATGATATTTATTCCGTTACGTATCATTGGGACTAAGCGGTGTGCTCTCAAAGCGACTTCATCAACGCATCCTCTCTCTGTGTTTGCATTTTAACTATCGATGTATGATGTATACGTGTTTCCCATACACCCAGCAGGGGTGGCGCCAGATGGGGGACCGGGAGGGGCAGGGCCCCCGTCGGAGAAAATTTTTGTACGGGGTATTCAACTGTAGCTGATAAATAATAATTTGGCAAAAATTTGAGACCAATTTCATTACACTCTTTCCCCCGTACAGCAGGTAGTGTTCCCCTGTCGGGGAGACCGTGCCCCCTGTCGAGAAAATCGGGCCCCCCGTCGGCAAAGTCTAGCGCCATTCCTGATGCCCAGATGGGTAAATATTCACTAATCAGCCACAACAATAACAATGTCCCTTGTACAATGCAACTTGCTTACTTAAAAGAGAACTGGAAAGTTCTCTTCCTTCAGGATCTTTCTTTAAAGCTAGTTGTGTATATTACTCCGTTCGTAGCAATTTCGTTTATGGTACTTTTTGTTATTGAAATTTGTTTTTTATTTCAAGCGCAGTTTATAATTTTGGATGATTTTCTTTAGCAAAATAGCCGGTAATTTAATTAAAATGCCGTGCAATATCTGACTGCAGAAGAATCTTTGAGTTATTTTGAAGAACTTCCCTCGGACGAGAAATCCGTTGCTTCTAATTAATAAACACGCTTTCAACCATTGCTGACGCTTTCGTGTGATGTTTGCCTTTGTTAAATCTTAATAACAGTGGGTTTTTTTCTTTCAAAATATACTAAATAAAGCCTCGAAATAATTATAAAAGCATCATGAACTAATTTAAAATGTATATATAATAATTGGAGGTAGGGTGAACCTATAAATTGGTCCATTCTCGCTTCAAACGCTTGATTAGCGATTTAGGCAGTATTGTGAAGCGCAGTTGTGAGCTTAATTTTGTTTGAATGTAGTAAGTGTTGGCACTCATTTTATTCAGAATGTTAAGCTCTACATTTTTTGCATTACAATGTTTTTGGCAGCATGAGCTGTTTTTGAGATATTGCTCGATTATTGAAAAAAGACCTATTTTCTGACTACAAATTTGCACGCAGCTGCTAACGCTTACCTAGACGGAGGGGGGAAACTTAATATGTTCATTCAAGACATAAACTGAAGGGATTAAAACAATTTCCAGATTTCCCCTAATTAATTTCGAATTCGACCTTTTTCACAACCCAACCACTGGGCTATTACAGTTGTTCAGTGTTGCTTTTCATGTGTTCACGCGTTGCGAATATTCTTTTCTTTTCAATTCTATGCTAAAACCAATGAAGGATGAGTGATAGTAAACGGCTCATATCACAATAGATGGCTAGAAAACAATTTCGTTTTATACCTTTTTACCAGAAGTCGCTAAGAAAATATGACCTTGGCTATTCATCCAGCTCCTTTCGACTAACTGTTAGTCATCGTTTGGAATTCGAGCGCTAATAGGACCCTGCGAATCTGCTATTTGCATTTTAGAGATAATCTCGACCTTTGAAATGAAATGAATATGAAGCTAACTTCTTGCTTTTTACATCTAAATTGCAATGAACTTCTTACTTCCATATTGTCTTTAAAGTTTTGTATTACAAATGTAAACATTTTAGCTGAAATATTAGAAATTTCATTTATTTTGTTTTCTCGTCATTCAGTGAATTCTATTAGTCATTTTATATTGTGTTTGTATTTTTTGTTTACATTGTTTCCATTTCTTTTTAAATAAAATTTGTTTAAAATAATTATATTTTTTAATCCTTATACAATTACAACCTAATTTTAATAATTTCTCTTTTAAAAATTGATATTTTTACAATAGCGTATGTACGCAATACGCTTGACTTTTCATGTTGGTATAGAGAGCGCGCCAGCTGGAAGGTTAAGTACAAAATTACAATTTATTTAGCACTCACTCATCAATATTTTTCTATTTCTTCGTAATTCATATGATTTGTTTCATGAAGTTTTATTATTACGAAAATAGAGTTAAACAGATTATGCGGTTTAGGAACATTTATACGAAATTTTGCAGACTAGTTTGTGAAAAGAAGGCTTGATAAAACTTTGTTTAAAGTAACTCCAGGATTAATCAGGGAATCCAGTAATAATCCAGGATTTCGGGAAAGCAATGTGTTTAGATAATTCATATAAATAAATAAATGAATCAAGATGCAAAATGAAAATAAATAAATTAAAGGTATGAAAGAAATATTCTATTATGTAAAATCCATCTAGAATCCTACTTCCATCTTTAATATTTAGAGATTATAATTGTACATTTAAAAATTTCACTTCATTTTCTTGCCTTTTTTCTTTTTCTTATATCTTCATCATGTTTTAATCACATTCCAAATTTAAAAATTGTTGATAATTTATAAATTTAATTGATAAATGTCATGAAATTTATATTACAATCAGAATCAATCTATAAAGATAAATATATAAGAATAGGGATTGGAGTTTCGTTAGATTGAAAATGACCATATTACATTTTTTCAAAATAAATATGTCGGTAAAATTCTTTGAATTCATTTGCGAATCTGATTTATAATCTCTCACATTATCCCTCAGCAATTTCCTTGGCATCAAGGAAGCACCTGATAAATATGAAGTTCAGCGTTGTATTCCTCATTCATTTATTATCAAATTTTGAGAAAATAAGTCACTGTAATATTTCTATCAAGACCAAGCGTCGCTGTGGCCTGGTAGTTAAATTTTAGTTTCAGGGTTCCAGGTTCGAAACCCGATTACACTGAAGATCCGCAGTGTATGTGGGCCTATTGCACGTTAAATGATAAGTAGGGGGTCAAACGCCCTTTCGCTACTGTAGTGCATATACAACAACCCCGACATAGCCAATTCTACTGAATTTAAGGCAAAAGCTGGTGTGGTGCGGAAGTTTGAAAGGGAGGTGTCAGCTCAGGTGTCGTCCTCGTCATGTGACTGCTGTTCAAAATTATTAGGTCCGTCCGAAAATAGCCCTCGTGTTGCTTCTAAAACGGCACATTAATATAACTAAACTGAATTGCTTAGACAAAGCTGTGTTTCGACTACTTTGTATATGTAATTATCATTATCACAATATATATTTATTAAACAAAATTACATATAAGATTCTTCTAAAACTGAATGTGAAAGAAATCTTATTTCTCAAAGATTTATATACATTTGAAATATGAAATATATTACGGGTTTTAATGCTTGATCTAGAATAAATGGAATGACTTACTAAATTTAAAATTAACGGTAATTGATCAAAAATATACGATTTTAATCCTGAAAAATGTTCGTTAAATGAAACCTAATTTCAAATTTATGTTTTTTGGAAACTCTTATTAATATTTGGTGAAATAAAATAATGTATAATTAAATACTATTCGGTTAGGTTTGATTTATTCATTAACTGAACATGCACTAATGAAATACTTAACATAGAAAATACTTTTATTCAAGAATTTATTCTCCGCATTATTAGCGACAAAAATATTCTTATAAAAACTATTTTTAATTTACAAATATTAATAATGCAACGAAAGGAAAAAAAGAGAGGTCAACCTGGTGTTGAAAAAATTCAATAACATACACTTTTCTGAAGGGAAAAAAATATTCATAATAAATGTAATCTCGTACAATTTTTTCATCCATTGACTTCTGTCAGCAAAACAAAAACTGCTTGAAAAAATTCTATGCTGCCCTTTCTATTGCATTCATTTAAATCTAAGCGTGTAAAAGTTACAAAAGAAATCAGTTTCTTCTGTAAAATCAGGAAAATAAACAGAAAAAAAAATCGAAACTACCAATGAAAGAAAAATGCTCTCTGCTACCAGCTCTGAATTCGATTCTACCAACAAAAGAATACAATTTGAGTAAAAAAGAGCAAGGTAGAAAAAGCGCGGGAAAGAAAGATCTTTGAAACGATCTGTTCGATTTAAAAATTTGGAAAACTCTTTCTTCCTGCTTAGAAATTTTGCAATGTCAAACATCTTTGCTTTATTCTGGCATTCATGAAAGATGTTTCTCTCGGATAAAAAAAATCATAAAAGCATTTGACAACGAAAAGAAATTTCATGAAAAGAGAGTAATAGCTCAAAATTTGATTGGAACAAAATCGATAGCAGTTTTGCGTATTGGTATTTGCAAGCTCAGTGCTGCGAAAGTTATTTTCAGAATTATGGAGATTTATATTTGACGAATAATGCGAAATAGAAAAGGAAAGGGAAACTGAGGAATTTTTCTTTCTCTTTCACTATTCTGATGTAAATTTTCCTGTTAAGCTTTTACTTCCAGGCGTTTTTTCTGGGTTTAACACTTTCTAAAAACGTATAAAGTAGCGGAAACGAAGGAAAAATAAACCAGGAATATAATTCGAAAAAAAGAGCATTTATGCACGAAACGTTGAATAAGAATAACATCGAAAGTAAAAGGTTTCCATTTCGGGTTAAATTGCTTCTATGAAATAAACTGAAATTCTTCTAGGAATAAAGTTCTCTCTGCTGTGGCTATCTTCTTCAGTTCTAAAGTTGGAATAACCTGTTTAACTTTATTATCTTTTTAGCGAATGTGAACAATCCAAAGTCATTAAGAATATGAGCCATTAACATATATTTTTTTGCCATTTTCTTTTTAGAAGTGTGATATATTACAGACTTCAATAAGGTACCAATGACAATCTAGAGTTTTTATTATAATAAAAGAATTAACAATCCTTAAGCGGAGAATAGTTGCTGCAATGTTATTTTTGCATTTGTATAGCCTATTTCTTCCATGTAGATTTAAAGGGCTGAAATCTCTTCTGTCTTGGCAACGTGTCCTCATTTAATTTTTTCGCCCATGGCCTTTGCTAACTTTTATAAATCGACAGACCACACGGTTTCCCTTGTTTATATTTCTTTCAGTTACTCGACAAAAGTTAGTTTTCTTAATTAAGAAATCTGACTTATATTTATAAATAGTTATCAATATATCAGTTATTATTACTGCTATTAATTTCCGATTTATAATAATTGGTATTAATATCCAATTATAAAAACTGTCATTAGTTTTCCATTTGTTATAATTGGTAATTAGAATTTTATTACCATTTAATACAAATATAAAATTATTTGCGCTAAATTTGCCCAGTGTACTATTTTTGGATAAAGTCTGTTAAGTAATAATTGGTATCCATTTAGCAAACAATATTGTAAAATAATTGATTAATTTCTTAAAACATTTTTGCTCTCTGGGTACGTTCTAAAAATTTTAAAAGCTGCGTAGGAGAAACTAAATCATCGTGCAGTAATAGATGCATGCGATTTAAGAGATAAATAAAAAATGTTCTGATATAGAAACACACCTTTACTTATTACCTCGATTTTTTTATATTCTGTTAAACTTTCGCTGAATTTCTTATTTAAGAATTCGTCGTACTCGCGTAGTTTTTACGCGCAACGTAAAGCAAATTTTTTTTGCATGAATATCAAATCACCATCGATAAAAGAATCTTAAGTTTTTCTTCTTAAATAATAAAACTATGGACTTTCCATTCTTGGATTTTTTTCTATTACTCAATAAAGACAAAACGTTTATAAATTTAAAAAGGTGCAAGTCTTTTATGTTACAGATCAAATTTTTGAAGCTTATTAATTGAAATTTGTCAAAATATATAGATTAATTTCCAGATTTATTATCTTTGGCAATATAGCAAACAGAAAATGGCGAAAATGGTTTTGATTAGATAAACTCTTATGATATGTTTCGTAAGCAATATCATGA
This sequence comes from Araneus ventricosus, assembly GCA_013235015.1. Taxonomy (NCBI): domain Eukaryota; kingdom Metazoa; phylum Arthropoda; class Arachnida; order Araneae; family Araneidae; genus Araneus; species Araneus ventricosus. The sequence continues at coordinate 63,989 of BGPR01003468.1, forward strand.
TGGAATTTCGAGATTAATTTTTCCTGATTATTGTCAATGAAACTCATTAATTTTATAAATAGCATATTTGAAACGGATTTTCTCTATGGGATTTGCAGAGTTTTCTAACTTTTCACGAAAAATTCAGGAATAAGATTTATTTTAAAAATCTGTGTTAAAAGTGGCGTGATGTTTATAACAAGAAAGAAACTTTGAAATTAAAATTAAAACGGATTGAATTAAATAACACAAATTTGTTTAAATGTGTGTTTGTGTTGTTTATTTGATATTCTAACATGAAAGCTAGCACAGAATTCGATTATAATTGGAGTTGAATCATTCAAACCTGGTGTAGCTTTAAAACTACTCTCATTTGCTTTTGCGCCACAAAAGTGTAAAAGAATACTCTTTAATGACGAATTGTTTTATTATACAGGGTTGTCATAAATCATTGGACCCATTTCAAAAATTAACATAAATACCCTATAATGTAGCAAGTTTTTTTTCAAATGAGAGAGTAGCTCAAAAAGTTGTTTTCAGATATGTAACGCGCCGTTACGGTGCATTAAAGCTGCGCAATGCAACATAAGTATTAAAATGGCTACCGTGCAACAAAAGGCACGCATGGCATATCTCTGGTTCCACGAAAACAAATCAATTGTGAGAGTTCAAAGAATTATTCGGTTAGAATATCGAAATCGTCAGTCTCCAAATAATAACTTCAATAAGCGTTGGAATGAGAAATTAAAGGGAACAGGAAATGTGCATCAGTGAGGGAGATTTTCACTCCTTAATTGCTCATACCAACGCTTAATGTTGACCGATGATGTTTCGATGACGATAATGTTTCGATTCTCTAATTGAATATTTCTTTTAACTGTTACATTTGGTTTGCTTTCGTGGAACCAGAGATGTGCCTTCTGCTGATATGGTAACTATTTTGACATTTTCGTTCTATTGCGCAGATTTAGTGCGCCATAACGGCGCGTTAGCTACCTGAAAAAAGCTTTTTGAGCTACTCTCTCTTTTGAAAAAAAAATGAAGTTGCTACGTTATAAGCGCTTTTTGAAATTAATTTTTAGATCCAATAATTTATGACCACCCTATATAAGAAAAAAAAAGTGCTAGGTAGAAATTAAATGTGCAATATTATGCCAGATTATTAATTATTATGCATATAGTATGCCATATGTCCATTTAATTTATTTGAACAATAAATAACAAAATATGGCTTAAACACGCTTAGGCATTTTAAAGACGATTAGGCTAGTTTTCCCAACATAAATCTTCACTGGTAACTCACTTTTAAATCCATACCCTGCCCCTAAACTTTGACGGTGTTTCTCATGTTTCCTACGATTAACACAATACGTACGGAGAGCAACTGAAATCTCTCCATCGTCAGCATGTCCTCTTTCACAAATTAGGCAAAGAAAGCCGTTTTGAAGTGATTGCATCTTAACAAATCAGGGCTTTTTAGCCATAATGCTGCGAAGTATAATGTTCCTCTCGCCTCACTTGATGGGATAGAAACCGGTAATTAGGTGTAAAAGTACCTCTTGAACTGTTTTTTAATTACCATGATAAAAGAATAAATTCAAATTTTCTTCTTACAAGTGCAGCATTTGTGTAATGGCAGCTGCGTTTGTAATCGAATAGGGAAGATAATTTAGAGAAAGGCCTTTAAACGTGTTCTTAGGTAGATACTCAGGAAACTTCATTTTCTTTCTTCCTGTTTTTATACAGATAGAAAACCTTCGTATTAAGATGTTAGAAAGTGGGGAAAGTTTTTCTTTTAACTGACCACAAAAGGACAGGAAGTGCTTTAATGTTTAACTGCCTTACTTTTCTGACACTGCCACTCTTCATTCCTCTTCACTACTTAAATTTTATAATTAACAGAACATTTTAATTATAAACATGTGTTTGAATACTCAGTGAAACGTGATTAATAATTATTAATGTGGAAATTTTGTTCTTCTTTCAGTTAGTTAAATAAAAAACGTATATATTCTTTGATATTTATATAATATTCTAAAATCTCTTTCCTCCCGACTTATTTTTGCTTTTTTTTGTCTAATTTAGCTGTTTAAAATATTTAAATTGTTGAAACGGATTCTTTATTTTTCGAAATTATGAATTGAAACACCAAATATATAAAATAAACAAAATCTGAATATTCATTAAGGCTTTCTGTATTTATAAAATAATACTGTATATAGAAGAGACATCAAAGAATATCGGGTTTTCAATTTGATTTTTTGTCTTTTACAATTGATCGTGGACATTTTCTTTTTATTCATAACCACATATAATTCAACCTACTTCAATTACATCCTCATCTGAACTTTATTATATCTATAGTGCTGTCAAAGCACTTCCACTTCTCGAAAACAACTCACCCTACAAGAACTCTAGTGAATCAGAACTTTTTTTTTGAGCGGAAATGCTGGCGTACGTATAGTGCTATCGTTAAACCTTCTTAAAATTCCTGTATTCTTAAAATTCCTATAAATATTTTATCTAAATTCTTTAGTATTCATTAGGGTTGTCTTCATTGAATTCATGATTGGTTTACTTTTTGACATTGCCGAGTTTGTTCTTTTTTAGATAGTTTTTTTCAGCGTCGAACATACGACTCGGCAACTGTGAGTATATATATATGATTTATTACTTGTTTTGTTTCTATATTTCAGATGACAGATTGTCGATACAACTGTAACACTATATCGGACATCCGCTGCTTTTCAAAATACACTACCTTGCTTTGAAGGACCCGTTGATTATAAACTTACTGATTTACATGCTCGCGCGTGATCTCTTCAAAATGAAAGTAATATTAACATTCATATGTTATAAATGGATTCAAACTTTGAATTCTTAATTCATTCAAGTGATATATAAAATCTTAGATGAATCGACATCAGATTCCTAAAAAGAATTTGTAATTTAAATAGATGGTAGGAAAAAACTGAACAGTTAAGTACCTAAAAGAAAAGCGTTCAGACAAATGAAGAGATTCACTCTAAGATAATCATTTCTAGAGTTGCATTTAATTCAATAAAAATATCGAGACTAACAGCATATAAGATCACCAGAAATAAAGAACTGCCATATACTATACTTATTCAGGAATATAAATGGTCCACACAATCTGTTATAGAGCAGAAAAAACATTTCAAAGTTCATTTAAACTGCCAAAACATCCAAAGACAGCTGAATACGGAGAGAATTTAAAATAAAAAGATTTTCTAACAGTTGGATAAAATTTGGTTTTAATGAGGTAGGTATGTAAGATCAGAGGATTTTAAGTCAGAGACTTTATTGAATTATTTTTCTTCCGAGAAGAAATTAGAGTCACTGGATTGATTTTTTAGTAAGTTTATTTCTGTCAGTTAAAGAATTTCTGCGAATGCTTTGAAGACATTTGAAGCTCGAGGAGACATTTCCTATAAACCTTCCGTCAAAGGTTTCTAAAAGAGTTCCGTAATGTTAAATTTAATAAGGATTGATATTTTTTACCGTCAATATTTATTAATGCACCTGAAGAAAATAACCTGTTTCTTTATTTCAAAAAATAACAAAGGCAGAAATCTATGACCACCCTTCTTTTAATCAAACAATTCTAATTAGAAAGTTGTATTATAGTAGAATCATTTCAAATCAAGCATTAGTACAATGCTCATATTTTTTTCATCAACATTAAACTTAAAATCAGCTAGAAAAATAACAACACTTTCATTGTAGTCAAACTTATTTTCTCTCTAATTAACTCTTGCACACAGCTGAAAATTAAAAACCCGTTTATATCAATTAAAGCAATTCCCAAATTTTTCGAATATAAAAATAATGAAACATGCAAAGTAGTGAAATCAAACTTCCGCCTTATAAAACATTGA
>BGPR01003468.1:86107-135791 GCA_013235015.1 Araneus ventricosus
AAATGCCTATTAACCTTGGGAACTGATATGTCGCATTAAATCTAGATTTTGTGGCGCCAACCCTATACTAAAGCCAATTGTTGGAAAAACGAAAAAATAGGGGAATAAATCCCCAAAATCTTTCAAGATTAGAAACGAAAAAGTAAATAACTTATAACATACCAATTCAATAGTTATAATTATTGTTAGGACTTGAGCATTTCCCTAAAGGCAGTTCCGCATTTAAAGTGAAAATATTATTTCTAAATTAAGCTTTTAATACTATAATAAAGCACTATAAAACACTAACTATAAATTAAATTTAACCTTTTTATAAAAATAATATATATATATATATATATGATTTACTAAAATCTTTGTTAATTCCATCATATATGATCACATAAAAAATAAATCTATATGATATATTTTATCCATCTGTTAATATTCGCGTATATACTTTCAATTCGTTCTTCATATGTTTTCGAATTTGATACCAAAGTTTATTTATTTTGTTGTTTTTCTATTATGTTTTGCTTCTTCGAAACATTAGTCTCCACACAGTATTACAACCCCATTATATTGCCGAAACACAATAACTTCTGTAACATATTTCTGTTTAGTTTAGTAGAAACATATCACATTTTCTCACTGTCCCACCTTTTCTGACCTTGATGTCTTCCCAATTTCCATTACAATCGTGATCATGAAAACAACATTATAACAACTTGTGATCTTAACACATGCATTTAATTTGGCACATACTTAAAAAATACAATTCGTTATCTCCAAATGTAATGAAATTGATTTCACATGGTATACTGTGTTTGAAAAATAATAGGCTACTACTCATTGCAAGAACTATTTTGTCATCACTAATGATATTCTACGAATTTATTCCCAGAACTTATTTATAAATATACGTATTGCGGTGTGTTATTGTTTCCCATTCTTTCTTTCCTTTTTTTCGAGTATTGTACAGAGCAATTTCGAAACACGTGTGAGTGCCCTGTGTTATCTGAACATGTGTGACGTAAATGATCATGTTCTACATCAAGGGTGTTGAACTCAAATGTCAGTATGAGCCAAATAAACCAGGTCTACGTCCCTGAGGGCCGAAAAAACCCTCCTTACATTTTATAGAAATGAAGGCTTATTTCGAAAACACAGTTTCACCTTCCAGCGGGCGCTTCTGGGCAAATTTTACGACAAAAGGAAATTTTCATACCGTGTTCTCACATTCGGAGTCAAAACAGTCTCAAGGTCATTGCTATTCCTTTATGCGACCCTTCTGTTCAGGATTAATTGGGTTTATCCAAGCATCAAGTTTAGGCTTCTGTTGTAAAGTTTATGCCGCGCACCTGCTTATGTAATTTGATAATTTTTTCACGTCTCAACGTTTTAATTTTATAATTATATATCCTTTATTTTACATTCTCAAAAATATTTAATATGTAATAAGCCTGCCAATAATCCACTGAACCGAAGAATTTTCTCCACAAACATAGCCCTCAGTCTTATGAAAAACACCTTACTACTCGAGTCCAAAATATCTGATCATCTCAATATGACATTACCATGTCTTTAAGTCTAAATTATACATCACAATTTAAAAAAGCAAGTGAGCAGCAACCAGCATTGAGAAAAAAGAGCTTGTGGTTTTTGTGGCCAAGTAAAAAAGTCAGCAAAAAACCTTAAAAAAAAACCTTCAGGAAAACTGCAGGTATTTCGGTCTAAAAAAACCTGCATATTTCTGTCCGAAATACCTGCAATTTTCCTGAAGGTTTTTTGCCGACTTTTTTCAGATCGAAAAAAAAACCCCTGCGTCTTACCTGCATGCTTTTATGCAAAATTCCTGCAGATAAAAAAGCTTGTATCTACAGTTAAATTTTTCCCCTTTCTTCTGACGTCATATTAAGAGATTTTCATCGTGTTTCGAGTTATCTGGAATGTCAATTAATTAGTATTCTTAATTAATTAAGGATTAATTACTAATTCCAATTAATTTGATGAACTAATTTTTAATTTAACTTACTTGTACGACTTATTATGACAAAATTTCAAATGCCTCCGAATCGAACCCGCGTTCCTATAGTTGGCAAGCAAACACATTATCCCCTATACCAGACAGGACTTCGAAAAGGTGGGGTAAAATAATCTATTTGAGTTTTAACTTCATCCTTTAGTAGCGCCACCTAGTAGTGTAAAAATCAACTATTGACAGAACACGTAATGTGTTTTAAAGTTGGGTTATCTGAGTGGCAACAGGTTACTGTTACATGTCTAAACAGTTAGACCATGCATGGACAAGCGATAGAAAATTATTTCCGAAAAGTTTCTTTCTTTCGTTAACATTTTTATAATGCTTAATATGTTTTTAATATTTTTTATAACGTTTAATATCATATTTCGCTCATAAATATTTGTTTCGTTTATTTCTTTGTTTTAAACAATTTTTTTTTAATTTGTCAGTTTTCCTATGCAACGATATATATATATATATATATATATATATATATATATATATATATATATATGACTTTAAAAAGAATCTTTTTCAAATATTTTTTCTATTCAAAAGTAAAGGAAGATTTGCATTACATAGAAAAGAAGAATTTATTATGTTTATTACAGATTAAAATTTCTTATTATCGTGTTTCATATGGAATAGGCTTGATTCTGAATCAAATGAAATTAAGTTTTTTTCGCAAAATTTTAAAAGTTACATTATTCTTCAAATATCTTTTTTATATATATTACATCCTATTTCTCTCTCCTTCCCTCTCTTCTCTATCCAGTTTAACTGCAAGCTGTTTGAATCCGAGTTAGATACCATATTATATAAAACTGTACGAAACCCAAATAAAATGAAAAAAAAAACATTTATATTTCATGCATCAAAAGCAATTTTAATTTTTTTTCAAAATACCTGAATTAAAATCTGCTTTAAAAAATCTGCTAAGTCATTGAAGGTGAATTGAAGTCTTTGCAGCTTTTATTTTCCTTTAAAATACCTGCAGAGATCTTAAAAATACCTTAATGATAATTTAAAAGTCTTAAAAAGCCTGCATGAAACCTTTAAATAAACTGTACAGTTCCTGAAGAAAATCTGCAGTTTTTATTCTTCTTTTAAATATATGTAGAAACCTTCAAAATACCTGAATGGTAATTTAGAAATCTTAAAAGTCCTGCATGAAACCTTTAAATAAACTGTACATTTCCTGAAGGAAACCTGCAGTTTTCATTTTTCTTCAAAATCCCTGTAGAAACCTTCAAAATACCTGTAAAATCTAATTTTTTAAAGGTTTTTTGCTGATTTTTTTACTTGGGGTAATTCTGGACCTGACGGAAGTTTTATATCCTTTCACAAGGGAAAATAATTGTTTACACCTTCAGGCACTTTCATACAAGGAAATAATTTCATATGCTGATTTTCGAGTGTTTTCAAAGCTGGCTTGCAAATATTTGTAAAATTCAGGCAACCCAATTTCACTGAATTTTGCCTTCAAATCTGGGCATCAATAGTAGACTATTATCTAAATTTGCATATTTTATATCAAAAATTTTGTTGTATAATAATTTTTAAAATATTTGTATGGTAATCTTGGCTTGTATGTTGTAAAAACTGTATAACTTTTAATAAAATATTTGTTGTATACTGTTATGTTTGATCGGTCGCAAAATTATTGCCTGCGGGACGCTAGTTTGACACCTTTGTACTGCATGATGATTTAATACAAGTTAATGATTGTTGGTGTATTTTGGTGCATAAATTTAATCTGCTCTTTAGATGAATATTTACTTTTTATTCATTGGTGGGAGCATTTTTTTGGGGGGGAGGAAGGAAAAAACGTAACTACATTTCATAGGATTTAAAATATGTTCTGAGGAAAAACACTTATGAAATAAAGAATCTAGAATTTCATTTCTAAGAATAGGAAGAAGTTTTCTAAGCTCGCATTTTTTAAATAATTTCCATCCATTTATCGTAAGATATTTCTAAGAAGTTCGTTAAAAATAATTCCTTGAAAAATGCATTATCTATTGGTTTCTTTTGAACTGAGGATGTAACCATATCCCAGAAGTTAGGAGCATAAGTTAAAATGCATATTTATTTTTACTTTTGTATTAGTTTCTTGTTAGATTATTTCTGACGATAATTACTTTTGTTTCATAGTGTATATAATTGCAGAAGTATGGCTGTCGAGATTAAAAAAGTAATAATCAGATTTTTATTTAAAAATCAAGAAAAAAGAACCAATAAGTGTGTAGTCTTCAATTCCTCTTTTCAGTAAGTTGAAAACAAATACCAGTAGCCGATTTACTATTCTGTTTACTTTACGTTTATTATTTGATATAAATTAGTTTGATCAGTAGTTCGAACGAGAAATATGATATAAATTATTTAAATCAGTTGTTTCTAATAGAGAATAAAATTAATTAATTAAGAAAATTAATTAAGAATAAAGAATTTTTAGCTTTTAAAAATCTCCTACGTAATGCTCTCTGTCGTTATTAAAATATATAAGAAGTATAATCAGTATGTTGTTAATTGTTCCTCATGTTGTATGGCGGTTTACGTTTTAATCATATCTGAAGAGGAAAATTTTCATTTAAAGAAAATACAAATTACAGCAATTAAAAGGATGAAGATTATCTTTCCAATAAAATAAAAGATAATATGCAAATACAAGTATAAAAAAACCTAAAAAAAGTAATATCTAATCTGCAGCTTTATGGTACTCTTTAAACTGATTTCATAATGCATGATGTTACAGAATAATTTAAAAATTGGAAATGCTTATGATTTTTATTGTGTTAAAAATCATCTAAATTACTATACAGACCCTTAAAAAGATTCAAATTGCCTCTAAGATCTGGGAACAAATTCATAGATTAGAGTCGCAGGGCAAATATTCTGTTCCATGCAATATCCACAATGTTTATAAGCCTAGAATATTTGATAAATGTGTTGTCAGAGATCAGACGCTCTCATCTTGGCGTGTTATTGAAGTCTAGAAGGTCCGCCTAAAGAGGCGGCAGGAGGTGCAAAATCTCCAGGGCCCGGGTCCAGGAAGGGGCCTGCCAACCCGGGATAGTGAAAAATACTCTTACATTTTTTTCAATTACTTTTATTGATGAGAAATGGGGACCGGCGTGAAATGAATTCTATACACTGGTGTTTAAAAGTTAAGAACAATTCCTAAGATGTGAAAAAATTGGAGTTAATAAGGATGTAATGGTTCGCAATCAGTTGATGAGTTCTGACGATTGTGGGACATACTCGCATTTTACAGTGAAAAATCGGTCACGAGGGCATTTAGGGGGCAAATAGAAAATGAGGAAAAAGAAAAGGGTTTCGACTCATCCCGTTTCACAGAAAGCTGATAATTTGAAACTTCTATCAATGATTTTGTTTGATGCACGAAATATTGGCATGTATTTTCGTAAAAATAGCATGAATATTCGGGAACATATAAAAGTTTTATTTAAAAATCCCAAATTTTTCAGCATGTTTTTTCTCTTATAGCATGCAAAGTTCTCAACCAAATAGTAGAAAACTTACAGAATACTTGATAATATGTTAGCGAAGCATTGTAGTAAAATTGAAATAAATACTTTGAATAGTACAAGATATATGAGTATTTGTAGTTAATTTTTTACTGTACATGTGCAAATCGTAGAGTAATTTTTATTTCATAACTTTAGATCCAAATAAATAGGGCAGCCTTTATAAAAATCCCAGTTCAATACCGATAATATTCGAGAAGATATCGGCATTGCAGCGAAGTGAATGTCGGTTACACTCTAAGAGAAGCTAAATGGTGAGTGTTCTTGCACAAATTGATAATTTTTAAACTTAAATCTTCTAACAGTAATATTCAATTTTATGAAAGTTGAATATCCTGAATATTCATGTATGGAATACATAATTTAAATTGCATTTCGGTGATAACTATGTAAATATTATGCACATCATATAAAACCATTGATGAAAGTTTCAACTCAATATGAGCTCTCTGTGAAACAATATGAGCCGAAACCAATTTTCATGCTCATCATTTCTAGTCGCTCCCAGCCCCTTAATTAGCTTGTCACTGAATCTTCACTGTAAAGTCTGAGTTCCCACGATTGTATGTCCAAGAGTTTTCCCTAACTGATTGTGAACCGTAAGGTTCCAGTTCAAAACCCAATTCCACTGAAGATCCGTCGCGTATTGTTAAATCGTATGTAGGGGGCCAAACGTCCTCCCGTTGGTGTGGTGCGGGGATACCAGAACAGGTGTCGTTCTCGTCATCTGATCGTGGTTCAAAATTGCGATGTCCGTCCGAAAATAACCCTCGTGTTGCTTTAAAACAGAACGTTAATATAACTAAACTGAAGTAAACTAAATCTAATTTTTCGTTTCTTAAGAATTGTGCGGAACTTTTGGATACCATTGTATATTTACCTTTCTTTTCTCTGAATATAAAACTCTCATATTCTCATTGTATTACTAGAAATCACAGAAGGTCACAGTAATCAGATTTTTTTCAATAATACATGACGACAAGAGAACTGATATAAAGATTTCTTCACACATCTGAATTAGCCACCACAGTTATAATTGGCAAGGGGGTGCCGCAAGCAAGTTCTTACCCCCGAGGCCCGGCTCGGTGACCCTGGTGATGCGGATAACTCACTGTCATCCTCACTGAAAGTTAAGTCAGCCCAAATTTGGAAAAAAAATGTTGTGTAGCTTAAAATTAGAACGTTTAACTCACCATTGAAATGTTGAGAAAACTCAAATTATTTCCCGTTTGTAAAAAATGAAATAAATGAAAATAAAAAAAAGGCTAGAGCGAACAGAATAAATGAATCTCTGCCTTCATCAGCTTTATTTAACCAACGCATTCCTTATTTTAACCTAAGATAAATATACTTCAATTCATGGAATCGAGAAAAAAATTATTAAATTATTTAGAGCATAAGACACCTTGATAATATGACTGACAATCATTCACTGGTGTCTTCATATAATTTAATACTTTATAACTCAAGATAATTCTGCTTATTCCTTCGAACAAAACAATTTTATACAGCACGAAACTTAGTCAATATTTACAGCTAAATTATTTCTATTAACTTTTCGCTGCCATATCAAGACACTGGAGTTAGCAGGCCCTTTTCTATTTATATACTCCCATTCTGGTAAGACTTAAGCACATGGTGCGGTTTCTCGCCAACCATTTAAAAAGTCGCCAAATATCCGCCATCTTGGATGGTTTCAAGATAGCGGCGATTCTAATGACAGCCATGGCAAAGAATGTAAATAGTACATGAAATTCGAAATAGTACATAAAATTGTATGAAATTTAGCATGAATTTTCTCAAATTCTGGCGCAAATTAGAAATTCTGGCAAAGTTTTAGGGTTGCCAACAAAATGAAGAAGTTTACCACATTTGGCGAAGGGAAAAAATTCAACTTGGCGGACCGCACCATGTTCTTAAGTCGAGCCGAAATTTTTTGAAATTTGTCTAGGAATATATAAAGGAGGTTCTTGTTTGCATTTCCGATAGATGCTCAAATCTAGGAAAGGAGAATTTTGTCTTATATATTTTCCGGTAGACCGCTTTCATTCAAAGTAAATTTTTGTCCAGAATATTATAACGGATATAGATATTAACTTTTAATTCAAGTATTCCTATAGGCCTTGTCTAAAGTAATTTTTCTAGGAGAATAATGAATAGAATTCTTGATTGATATTTCCGGTAGACCCGCTGTCTAGAAAATTTAAAAATTTTTTGTTTATTACACTTCAGTCTTCTTTCTACACTCCTAAAAATATCGAATCGTGCAATTTGCGCCAATATTGCATGCAAATACGTGCTTTGTATGTCAGCCACCTGTACCTTTATTATCGAACCACCCTCGTATATTTACCACTCTATATTCTTTTTCCTCCCTTTTTACCTGTGCTAATCATGTTTCCTGTGGTTCACTTCAGAAAACTGAAACATCTACTTCGCCAGCGATCACATTCAGAGAAAAAGGAAAAGAAAAGCTTTTCGAAGAAATCTCATCTTAACAATTCAGGTGTTTTTTTGCCATCGTCCTGAGCAGCATAATCTTCTTCACCTCGTTTCATGGGGAAAAAACTGGCAACAACTGGAAAAGGGTTTCTAACGCTGTTATTTAATTATCATGATTAAAGTAATGAATTCAAATTAATTTTTCAAACACCTCTCCAGTGCAGAAGACTTTGTATATTAACAACATCGTTGTTAATCGGATTAAAAAGATAATTCAGCGGAAAGACTTTAAGTTTGTTTTTGGAACGATATGTATATTTACCACACGCTCTTTTTTTCCCTTAAAACCAATCTTAATTGTTTGAATAATTTAATCTGTTAAAACATTAATTATTATAACAACATAGATTTTAATGTGAACAAAATATATTTGCAAATAAATTACACTTACTTTTGAGCTGCTAGAAAATAAAAGAGAGATAGAGAGAATTTGTATTAAAGAAATTTCCATTCAACCTAGCAAAATTTTCCGTAATATTCACATTCACAGCACTTTGCGGCCGATTCTCTTGATCCGAATTGAACAAGATATTGTAAAACATCGGCGAATATTGCTCGATATCTAAAATATTTAACGTTATCTTCATGCTTTTGAGATATCTGAATTCACAAAAATGATTACTATGTATCTGAAAGTTTGAAAAAACTTCACTAATGAATGGAATGTGAAAATACACATTCATATAAACAAAAATAGCATTCTTTAACAGTTAGCAGATAAAGAGGAAAAATTTATTTTAATTTAATAAAAAATTATGTATAATTTTTTATATATCTTGTTTTCACTTATGGTATATTAAAATTTTGAATAGTGTAAATCTGTCGAATAAGTTTTTTTAATCATTACAAAAAAAACCATGTTGACATCCATTTTTATTTGTTACAAACTCATTTACAACTGCAAAATAATCTGTTTAACACAATTCGAAAGTGTAAGAGATTCTGTTCTGTAAAAAAAGTTTAATTTAATTCTCTCTTGCAATGCATATCCGCCTCTTTGATGATTTAAATGTCTAATTTAATCAATTAATTTTTGTTTTAATTTTTAGCACCTGACATACCAATTTGATAAAGATATCATAAATTTATATCCATAAATGATGTAGTTAATTTAATTTTTAAAGTTAAAACAATAATTCTGTATAAATTTTATGAAACCCTACTTTGATTTAAAGAATATTACATTTCAACTTCATTTAAAAAATAGAACTTATCTCAGATATAAAAAGTTAAAAATTGTAACACAATTTACTTTATTTAAATCGCTTCTTCTTCAGCAATATTTGACGGTTGCCAAAATGCAACTCGATTACTTAAAAATATGCTTCATAAATATTTTTGATATTCAGTGAATAAAATCCTGGTAAAGGCTTATAATCTTTCGTTGGCTGAAGGTGAAACGACAAATCTATTAAAACCAAGACTGATGGAAACAGACTTTTGTAAGCAGTAGCTTTCATATGCTGATGGGGATTAGTTTCCCAGTCTAAAAATTTTATGTAATATGAGAGAGCACACAAAAATATTGGATAATAAAATGAGCTTTTAGATTATATATAACCGCTAGATTTGTGAGAAAAAAAAACAAATCTTGATATGATGACTCGTTATCAGTGCTTGTTATATTTGACAATACATTTTTCAAAACAGCTGAATAATCGAATTTCTGTTGCTCAGAAAAAAATCGTGGCAGGCTTTGATTTCTCAATCTATGCATCGACATAAGCAGGAAAGATTGTTAAAACATCACTAAAAATATTCTCTTCATCATCAGTTATAGAATTCATTTTAACTCAAGAACGGAAATGACCGAGTATTTTGACATTACATTAAAATGTCTAAACGTAAAAGTACTCTGATATTACTTACATATGATCATAAATATTAGAATTCTCTCTACTCCTCTACCCCCTTAGCGGAGTTTTTAAAAATAGTTCAAGGTTCATTAAATTGGAGTATACCTTTCCATGGAAAAAAACCCGCCTGGAAACCACATTCAGAGAAATCAAAAAAGAATAAAGGTATTTCCAACACTTGGATAGAAGTTATTCTGTTAACAGGAATGTGGACAAATGTCAGAGATTTTAAACACCGTATTTGATTTATTTTTTGAAGGAGAAATTCGATACCTATTGAATAGATTTTTTATAGTTCCAGAGTGGGTCAAGTCCTGTCAGTTGAAGTGTCTTTTGTAAATCTTTTGAAGAGATTTTAAAGCTCACAGGAGACATTTTATATAAAGCTTCCTTCAAAGGTCCGAAAAAGATTTCTGTGTCACTGGAGGTTGTTCAAAGGCCGTGTTACTCGAGAAACACCTTCTAGATTGAAATAGGCATGCATTGTAGAATCTCTTTCCTCTGCTTTTGTTGTTTAAAGCTACAGACGTGTAAAATATTTTGGACATTTCTTGATAATTTTAGCGTTTTTCATTTTTTACCTGGCAAACGTTATCTGGCAATGGAGAACATGGTTAATTTCCTTAATAAATGATATGCACACATTTAGCACATTCCTTTAAGTATTTATATTGTGGAGCCCTTAATTATTGCTGATTTTCATATTTCCCTTATAGTTTGAAAGGATAATTCAATACTGCAATTTTAATTTAAAAATCATTTTCAGAAATTCAATCATCTAATTCGTTCTGTTAATTATTTGCCGTTCTTATCTAAAACAACTAGACTAATTAAATTTAGTACGGTGGGCTTTTTTCAGCTTGCTTTTCTTTTATCTGTCTAGCCAAATTTTAAATCTGTTTGAAATTTATGCGAAATCGGTCAATATCAAGGCGATTTGTTCCAAATGAGCAATCGTTTTACTTCATCGTACCATGAAGTTATACACATTATGAGCATAATTATGGAAGTAAACTGAAAATCTCTCAATTTTTGTGTATAGAGGATGAATCCAAAGAAACGTTGCAAGGGTAATAAAAAATTATTTCTTTACAACAGGCAGAAAATAAAATAGGGAATTAAGAGGCATACTTGCCGATCACGTTTCCACATAATCACCAAGTCTATTTAGGTATTTATCTGAACGCTGAAAAACTTTTCTGAAGTGTTTGGAACCCAGATTAGTTGCCATATCTGGACTTTATGGAGGGGGTGGCTCCAGACTTTCCACTTGAACTTCTGCTGCAATTCTTGAGTTTCGAGAGCAATATGGGTATTGTCAAGCAAGAGGATGATGGCATCACTCAGCATGACAGGACGCTTGCGTCGGAAGGTTTCACGATGCCCCAGTGACTATTTCCTTTTTCCAAAATTGAATGAACACTTATTTGGAACAAGGTTCTCTTCAGACAGCGATGTGAAAACAGCTGCCGAGAACTGGTTCAATTGTCAGGGACGTGAAACAGGGTTAAACAAGTTGGTACCGCGTTCAGATAAATGCCTAAACAGATTTGGTAATTATGTGGAAAAGTGATCGGCACGTATGCCTCTTAATTCCATTTTGAATTTTTTTGTCTAATGTTTATAAATAATTTTTTATAACTTTTTTGTTTCCATCCTCGTACATAATATTTATTTAAATTTTATTGAGTAATTATTTGTAATCATTTCATTGTAAACAGATAGCTGCATTTTGAAATGCGTTTATTCTTCTGCTATAGCAGCAACACCAACCTCGGCTACCAACTAGTAGAGCCTGTACCGGTTTAATAGGTGGGTTTGGAACCAAACAGACAGAGAGATAAAAAAAAGCTCTGTGTAAAACTTTGTCCTGCCGTTTTATTGCTCTGCACAAAGGCATGGTTATAATAAAGGATGATTAACAAAATTTCTTTGCTCTCATCTAAGTTTGGGATAGAGGAAACAGCGACAAACATGAAGTGACGATTTGAAATTTTGGAACATCAAGAAGCTATTGGAATGATTGAGAAAATAAATTTCATAAATATCGATTAATTACTTGTTTGATTGTATCGATTAAATAGTTATGTTTATGCAAAAATGTCATTTAGCAATTAGCTAAATGACATTTTTGCATAAACAGAATTTGTATTAACAGACTAGCCGATTTCTGTGGTTTCATCCTTTTTTCTTCTATGTTAAATCAAACGTAATGTTAAACATCAAATCCTTAAACAAATGTTTTAAAATAATATATAGTCAGAAATTGCTATGAATTAATAACTTAAAGAGTCTTTTCTAAATAAATGAAAGACACTCCAGCTTATTCCAGAGAGTGAAATAACGTTTTTAATATTCGGAACTAAACCAAAAGCCACAGGCAAATTATGAGCTTCTTTTATGGAAAACTTGAAGCAATTTGTTATTCTTAAGGTAAAGCCAAGTTTACAGTTATATCTTCAGCCATATACCGGTGGTGTATTTTCAATCAAAAGATAAAAGGCGATAATAAGATTAATGCAAGAAACCTCATCCTTTACACTCAATGAACAAGAACTTATTCAATTAGCAATTAGCAAATGCTTCGACAGTTGTTTTCTTGTTTCCATCACGCAGTTATAGGCAGACATAATCATATTTTAAATGGTGTCCTCAAAGGACAAAAGCCTTAATGCTACAGAGAGTCGACAAACCCTTTAACTAACTAGTCCCGCTTTGCCTCGAATAATCTGCTCTAGTAAGAAGCAGCTTTTAATTGAAATAATTCTTTTGCTTTTATCTCCTCGAAACAGCATGGCCATTTTGTTCCAATGCTTTTATAATTATATTTCGGTTTCCCCTTTCGATGGTTATTAATTAAGAATCTTATTAGCTCCAGAGTTTTTTGTTTCGAGAACGGATGGAAGTTATGGTAATCGAACAAATAAAAACTTTTGGAATAGATAAAGAGAGAGTCTTTTGAGAAAGAAAGGCGTGGCGTTAAAATGGCAATTAAAAAAGAATGAAAGAAAGAAAATGGTATCGAATTTTCCAAGAAATAAAGTACGAGAAACAGTAGACAATATAGCGCTAGGGATACCTAGAAAAAGTGCCTTTGAGTATATGATATCAGTTTCCAATTCGTTTCGAAATTTTAGTTGTTTGCAAGTAGACAGAGAACTGATACTTCTCTTTGTTTATTAATAATATTTACTATATTTAATTCAAAGTAAGATTTTTCCAATCAATGAAACGATTTTGTTTAAACTAGATCCTAAAAATTAATTGTACAAATTTTTAAATTTAAAATAAAACAACTAATAATTATAAATTTAATAAAATACAACAAATTGATTGGAATCTTATAACAATGATCCATTGTTACTTTGTTGTGGAAACTCATTATCGGATTGGTATATTGAGCATATATGTAAGAGAATTTAATTTCAAGAATTCAGTGATACGTTACTATCTTCCAATTAACAAAAGAAGTAATGCTGAAGATCCTTTTTTCCTGAACGTTGAAAAGCATCTTTAAATATAGCTAAATATTGCCGCATTAAAAATATTCAACATATTCTGATTAGGAAACAGCAAAAAGAGTTCTTAATAATAATCTTTTTGACAGAAAACTTGATTGGTTATTAACACTAAGAGGCATGCTGAAAAAAAATTTAAAAAAATTCCTACCTGAAGAAAGATAATACATTAGGACGCCAGTAGCACAATCAATCAGCATCAAATAGCTAACATTACTTGATTAAAAAAAGCTGGAATTGTCATTACCTTATAACAGTTGAATTTGGAGATATTTTTAATCCAAAAATCTTATTATTGAAAGGAAATATCATAAATACATTTACTTCATTGTCCTAATATTAATCCATTGTCTTTCATTGCCCTTAAATATAAAAATAGTAAATCAATAGTGATTATTATTCATCTGACTTTAACTTTAAAAATCCAGTCTTTTAAGTTGCATATTTCCAATTGCTATTGAAATCATTATTTTAAAATACCAATGAATAACATATTGGATTCGAAAAAAGAGGCTTTGTTAGATGCTTTGCCTGAATTGTTCTGATTCTCTTTCATGGTTTCTTTCTCAAACACTAACTTTAATTAAGCAAGATTTATTATCATTCATGTAATGAATACTATAAAAAATTCCGACATCTCAATAAAGCAGCGAAGCCCAAAGACGAAAATGGTAAATTAAAAACCAAAAACAGAGGATTCTAGTTTAGGCAGTGAAGAATGATCTTCTTTAAGGACCATGTTGTTTTATTGCAAAAATTGATTCTTTTTTAAACTCTCAACATATTTTTATACATAAAGAGGTTTAAGGTTAGAATAAAAGAAACTTTCTCATATATATATATATATATATATATTCTCAAAATGAAATAAACTGCATTTTATCCGTAGCTCTCTGATATCTTTGGTAGTTGCCTTTATAATCACCAAAGAAAGGAATTGTCTTTACAGTTTAATCTTCAAGACATCAAAGAAAGCTTATAGGTTAAAGAATTTAATGCTCTTTCAGTAATTTAATTTCGAATTTTCAGAAATTATATTGTAGCTATGAAAGAAGAGAATAAACGGATTAAGGAAAGCCCCTCCGATCGATAAATTTATGTCAAGTATACTCTTATATTTTCTATGCTGTTCACAAGAGAAAAACATGTCTTCAACTTGGATCCATTTTTTGAACTATAACCAGAAAAGGAAGTTCTAACAATGTTATTTCTCCGAATTAGTCCCTAGATAATGAGAGATTCATAAAACATAATGAGAGATTCATAAAACACATTCAAAATTTTTTAAATTTTTAATACATTAAAACGATAATAAACTTTTACATTTAGTGTTTTAAAATTTTTTTTGCTGAAGATGTAGAGAAGCTGCCTCAAACGTTTAACAATCTGGAGCATAATGCTCAAAGAATTGCTAATTACAAACTAATACACGGAATTTTAATGTTTGTCCCATTCTACTTCTACCAGGCAAATGCAATTTTTTTAATAATAAAACTCAAATCGTCGTTGTTATATGAAATTGTCGTATGTGAAAAACTACACACCACAAAAAAATACGGAATTTTGATGCAATGACTGGAACCACCAGCGCAGCATTGCATTTCATGACAACATACAACTATCACATGTCAGATATAATAATTTGAAAGCAAATACAGCTAACTTATACAAGTAATTTGCTTCAATAAAAGATTTGGTAAATTTCACATACCACATTTTGATATAACAGTGCTGAAATGTTCTTGGGACTTTGAATAAACGGAAAAATTGAAAAAAATATTCACCGACCAAGAAAGTTTTTTCAGGAATTGGAATGAACATATAGGAGATTGAATGTAACGTATTCAGTTTTAGAACTTGTTTTGATATATTTTCTTGCCATTTATGCATTATTTAGTTGATATTTAAATAATTATACGCCTTGTCTATGCTATATATAAACAAAGAAAATGCACAACTCTTCGAAATGATTTATGAACTTAATCGGATTCAAACATGGGATCATACAATAATATCATGACTGTAAACTGGTTTTGTACAGTAGCTCATTAGATGCCTTTGAAAGGGATTTTTCCAATCAATTAAATCATTTTGGTGAAATATATGGTGATTTGCATAAACATTATTATATCTGTTTTACCTGAAATCCGTTGTGAAAAATAATTTAAATGAATATCTCTAAATATTATTAATTGGAGCCAAGGTCTGTTCAGATTGCCGTGTTTTAAAATTAAAAAAAATGCTCAAAATATGTGCATTCAAGCTGCAGGTACAATTCAAATTAAATAATGCAAGCTTAATATAGTTCTACAGCGACAAGAACTTAAAAACAATAAAATATTTAAGTTAATAAGATTCTATTTCTATTCTATTTCGAAACCACATTAAAAAATGACATTAGTGGGCTTATTTCACAAAAAATTCTGTTTATCTCTCACAAATCCGTGAGGGTCAGACAATTAAAACGTGATCAAAAGATAATTGGCATCTACACAAATTCATTATTTCTAGAATGGAAGTGTTTTAAATGCTAAAGATCAATTTAATGGAAATTTTCACTTCTAACTATACGCATCTGGCAACCGTAAAGAAAGGCTTTTACATATTAAAGCCTGAATTTAAATTCATACGTCATTAATTTAAATTCACATCTGGCGCTAAACCTTAGACATAATTGAATTAAAGATTTGCTTTCATAAAACTTGTACTACAACTACTATTCATACAACTACTATTATATGTTGCAAGACTTAGTTAAGCAACTGAACATTAAGTTCTGATAAGCAGTTGTGGGTAATTTAAATACTGAGTCAGAGAAACAGGAAGATACTCATAACTTAGATTCGGTTGTAAAAGGAGATAGCATAATTTACTTTAATTATTCAGAAATATTTTCTCTGAAAATTCAGTTATGTAAGAAAGATAAAAGAATTATATCGTGACATTAAATAAGCATTTATTGCGAGTACCTGCGTAATTGAAGGAAATTCATAACTTAATTAATTTTTAATATTATGGACGGCACTGGCATATAATATTACAAATATTTGGCCCAAGCTATTGTTCACATCCACAAAATTCACATTCAAAATTTCTATTAATTCAAACATTAATTAACTGGAAATCTTGCTAATCAGTTCTTGAATTCTAGAATATCATAAAAAAATTACGGAAAACTAATTTTTATCATGAACATTTCCTGGGCATCCAATGAACTAACATTATATATTACATTTATGTGCTTGGGAGTTCGTCTTTTTATTTAATTTTTGTAAACATGAACTTATCAGTTTAACAGACCTTTTACTTTTTGTGAAGCCACCAGAACCTATTTTGAACACTCGCTTTGAAATTTTAGAACCTTGTTCAGATGACAAAATCCATAGTTCAACAAGAGTTCTGCCATCATACTTCAAAAGGAAGGAGTTCGATCTATGATTAACTAAACCTCCACGAGGTTTGTATGAAATTCGTTCATTTAAACAATCAGGATTCGGACCGTAATCTTCCTATAATGATTTCTAACCACTGTCACCATATATCGTAGCCTAAAGTTGTAAACAATCAATGATTTAAAAAAAATTTTTTTATAGAATTATTATTTAAAAAAGAAAGCAGAATTAAAACTGGACAAGAAAAAAATTTTTTATACAAAAATTAAAAAGAATAAAAGAATTTAATTGAAAAAAGAAATGAAATTAGAAAAATTACGACAATGTTTAAGATGCGCGCCATTGCAGCAGCATAACAAAAAACAGAGAAGCCTAAAAATGTAATAATATATCATATGTCATCAAATGACATGACGGGGGCATATTACTTCACGTACATTTTGACCATTAACTTCATCATACTATTTCTTAAGGAACAGGATTTCTTTCACAAATGATGAGCTTCTCTGAGCCTTAAGTTAATAAAACACAAGAGACATGGGTTCTACGCCATACTCTTCTGCATTCTATACAGCTGTAATTCTCCGACATCACAGCATGCCATTTTATTATGTTCTTCAATGTTTTTTCAGTTTCAGAACTGAAACTTTCAAAGCTTAATGTTTTCAAGACATTCTCTTGAATGGTTAGATATAAATACATTCAGATACTATGATTTGGGATTATATGATCCTAAAAGAAATACATCTGCTTTAGCGGTGAAAAAAAATTTCAACCTAGGAAGCAAAACTTGTCTCCGAATTTCTGTACGCTCCCCTTTAATTTGATAAAGAGAATAAATTAAATGAAATATGTAGTTTAATATTTGTATTATTTTCAAAAACACTCATACTATTATTCCCAGAGTAAAATTTCGCTGAAAACTCCATTTGCAACACCAACCCTAACCACTTTCTTGTATTTTCTATGCTTAGCATGTAAACTATGGATAGAAAATCAAACTTTCGATCTAAACTGCGCCCTCTTTAACAAAATAAAAGGAAAAAAGCTTCTTAAAGAAATTTAAAACTAGCTTAAGAAATTACGGTTCGTGGGACGTAAGACTGCAATATAAAACATTCCTCACATTGCTTCAAATGAAAGTAGCTGGTAATTAGGTGCAAAAATATTTAAGTCAAGGTTTAATTACTGTGATAAATGAATAAATTCAAATTAATTATTCAAATTTCTTTCAGGTGCATATCTTTTGCCTAAAGGCAGTGCTGCTGGTAATCGGATTTATATATATAAAACAACGAAAGGACTTTACACATGCTCCTCTGAGGATAGTTAGCATATTCTATTCTTTTTCATCTTCACCTTTTATTCTAGATGTTTTTCACCTACACGTGTAAGGGAAAAAAACGTTTTTCTTTTAAAAAACGTTTTAAAATTTTACATTTAATGTGATCGAAATATATGTGCAAGTACAAAATAATGTGTTGCTCCAGTTAGCAGGATATAAGACTGACATTTTATTTGAAGCACAAGAAAAATTCTAAAATTAATTCCGCTAAATTAAATGTTCTATTGCTAAATTTTGTCACCGTAAATTATTTAATCTATTGAAAATACTTTCCTAATTATGAGAAAAACATTTGAAAATTCAGTCAGTCCACAAATGTTCAGACATAAAACAACCTCTAATCATGTAACCTCTTATACAAGATTCGGCCTTAATTTCCAGGACAAGACGTAACTGTACGAGAACTGTTCTTGAAACACGCATTAAAACGTAGCTGTTACATTTTTGTTGTTGTAATGCAGAAATGGAGCAGAGGATTAACATCAAATTTTACTGCAAATTGGACAAAACTGCAACGGAAACCATGAAATGTTGAACGTACGGTGAGGAAGCATTATCCCGTTCACGCCCTTTTGAATGTTTTAAGGGAGGGGCACGAAAGCTTCGGAGATGACGCGCACAGTGGACAACCGATTTCTGTGCTCACGCTGAAAACAATTGAGAAAGTTCGCGAGCTTGTGAAATCGGATCGCCGATTGACTGTTTAGGTACCCGCCAAAGAACTGAACATTGACAAGGAGGTTGTTCTTTATGTAGATGTGTGGCTTTCTTCAAATGAGAGCACAGGATTTGACCTTTTCTTCTTTATTTAGATATCACAGAACACAACAACATAGAACACTAAACTTGATTTATATACATATTTAGTAATTAGCCGCTAACAAAAGAGCTTGTTGTGCCTAATTGCACCATTCAAAAAATGTCGCGCCGAAGTACAACTACATATACTGAATGTACTCTGGGACTGCATATGCTTAACTAGTACACGAAGCACCATCTATAAGCAGCATTCATGAATATATTTAGCA
Organism: Araneus ventricosus; assembly: GCA_013235015.1. Taxonomy (NCBI): domain Eukaryota; kingdom Metazoa; phylum Arthropoda; class Arachnida; order Araneae; family Araneidae; genus Araneus; species Araneus ventricosus. The sequence continues at coordinate 105,299 of BGPR01003468.1, forward strand.
GATGAATATTGATATGCATACAGTAAAGATTATAGATCGCAGGGGTATATGAACAGAGGTGGTTCGGCAAATTTTTACGCAAAAACTAGGGAAACGCAAGCTTTCTTCCATATTCATTCCTTGCTGTTTATCTACAGAACAGAAGCAATTGATAATGGACTCGTACTGTGAACTCATAGACGCTGAACTCATAGACGCTGATCTTGCTTTCTTCGATTCGATAGAAATGAGAGACGAGTCTTGGTGTTGCCAATATGACCATGAAAGCAAGCGACATAGGTCCGAATGACGGTCACCAAGTTCTCCAAAACAGAAAAAAATTAAGTTTCAAAAGTTCAAAGTCAAGGCCACGTTAACCGCTTTCTTCGATAGCGAAGGACTAGTTCATCATGAATTCGTTCCCCCTGGAGAAACTGTCATAGGACAGTTTTACGCAGAAGTTCTTGGCCGAATTCGACAAAGAATTCTCAGGGTAAGGCCTCGTTTCCAACAGAATGGGAGTAGGCTTCTTTTGCACGGCAATGTCCGGCGCTACATTGCTTTGTCTATGACACAGTTTTTGGCCAAGCATGCGGTGATGGAGATGAATCATCATCCATACTCACCGAACTTAGCACCCACAGACTTTTTCTTGTTTCCGAAACTGAAATGTTTGCTGAAGAGAACAAGATTTGAGGATGTCGAAGACTTCAAGAAAACCGTGACATCAGAATTGAAGAGCATACCAAAAGAGGACTTTATAAAGTTGTTGCCGAAACTTATACAGCCGAACAGCAGGTGGAAGTTGCTTCAAAACATATTAAATGGGTATGTAATTCATATAATTGTTTGGATGAAGAAAAGTGACTCAATTTCTCATAGTGAACTTTTTTAGTCATAAAATTTAATTTAAAATGTAATTAATTTAATTTTATATATCTTCTAGCTGATATGCCCGACGTTTCTCGGGATAAAAATATTTCCATGTCCAAGTACTTATAACACTTTCAATTTAATAAAAGTGTTTTTCGCGGCAGCGTCTTTCGTTGATTTTTGTTAATGAACTGAACCTGTGGACCAGCAAAGAAACACCCTTCTTGATTTTCTCTCCTTAGTTTGAACCACCTGGCAAGAATCTCGTAGTCCTTCGTACTCCATTTCCCCCTCCCCATCATTGCTACGGCAACAGTAGAAAACTCTTTCATATCTTTTATTTTTTTTTGCCATTATCCGGACTACAATTCTCTTCTCTTTAGTGTTTTTGTCACTGACGGGAAAAAAACCGCATAGTGTTCTTTTTTTTTCTCCTTGGCTCTCTCCCTCCGGCAGAAAGTGGGCTCCACAATCTTGAAGGATTTTAAACATTCATTATAATCATTAAAAATTTGTAAAATTAAATGAAGCATCGCGGAAAGGGAGTAATTAACATCATTGTGCTGTGGCGCAAACATATTGAAAGAGGTATATGCTATGAAATAAAAGCTAAATAAAATTTCTGACTTTCTGTTAACATTCAAATAAAACAATATTTTTATCATAACTTTCACAATGGCAAAAATACCGGAATGAAGGATTTAATAAAACGATCAATGATTTGAATTTAATTACAATAACAGAAAGCATTGTTACAAATTGTGTATGAAATAAATTTGAAATGTTTATTAAATTAAGAAAAAGAACGCATAACATTTAATTTGAAATCATTAAAAAGATAATTTTCTACTCTTTAAGATGGTACGTATATAATATACGTGCACTATATTTTTCTGAAGATAGAACGCCGAAAATTGGCTTAATTTTCGTTGTTTAATTAAATATTTTTTTAAAAGTTTGAAAGAGTCGAATTAATCTAAGAACGGACCCCAGAATGGCATGTGCAAATTTCAAGTCAAGACTATTCACCGTTTAGGAGGAGTTTTCGCGACAGATAGACCATTAGAATATCTTTTTCCCCCCTCCATTTTTTCCTCTTCCAACGATAGGAACCGGACTAAGTAGCCCTGAAGGCTTAGCACACACTTATTAGCATGAGTTAAAAATTTGTGAAAATTAAACAAAACATCGAGAGAATAATTGACTAACGTCATTGGATCACTTTGTAACCGTATTAAAAGCTATAAATGCTACGACAACAGGAAACCGGAAGTGAAAAATCTTCTATGTTGTTTATGCTCAAAGAAAACAATATTTTCTTATATTAACTTTAACATTGGCAAAAGCCCGCGCGCGAAACAGTGATTCAGCTTGAATTTATTTCTATAAGAATAAAAAATATTGTTAGAATTTGAAAATATTTTTAAACCTTAATAACAATCAGAGAAAATACTTCATTGCAATGGAATTAATATCATTAAGAAGATAATTTTCTGCTCTTTAAAATGGCATAAAAATAATTGTTTTCTAATAAATATTTCAGAGGTTATTAGCAAAAAGCGTTTAAGAATTAGGATTAAAAGCGGCTAATTTTCGTTATTTAATTTAATATCTTAAGAACTAATTTACTCTGAAAGTTGAAAATAGCACCATTGACATAGAAATGTGCTCTAGAACGTCGTGTGTAATTTTCATGTCGCTACTGTTCACCGTTTAGGAGGAGTTCTTGTGACCGACAAACAGACCGATAGACAGATACATATATTTTCTGCTTTACATTATAGATTATCATTGTAAATAAAATTAAATAGATATTTAAAAATCTTCAAAAATTTCCCATTTTATATTACACATCCTGTAGTAAATTGAGGGTCACTTAGAATTGCGTGTATTTCTTTTGAAAACAGAAAGAGTTATATGTCCGTAAATGTGTTGATAATAAATTTAGTTGAATGAGCAGGATATTTCCTATAGAGTATTTTTTCTGAAAATAAAACATTACACGCAGGCAGTTAAAAATTACTGAAATTATGTGGTTGGACCTTCTCTTGAACAGTTGTTTATGTTTTTACACTTTTACGGTCTCTTTTCTGTTAATAAATACTCTCATAATAATTGTATTTGTCCTTGTTCTTTCTGCCTGAATAATAGTTTGCTTATTATTTTAGAATTTAAGACTTCCCGTACCTTTTTATGTAAGCCTGCTTTCATAACTGTGCTGTATATGAGCAAAAAAAGAAAAGCCCCTTCAAGGGATAAAAGTAAAAATATTTCCATTACCATTATTTATAGAATTATTTCAACCTCAACGGAAGAAATAGTTTTGCAGAATGGTATTTTAACAACATTCCTAAAAATAAAATAACCTGGGAGCTCCGCTTTCAAATACATGTATATAAATGGTTAAAACCATCTCGACTCCCAGCGGAACGAAGTAAAACATTCTAAATCACATTAAACTAGTTTTTTTGCTATCAAAACAAACTTCAAATAATCCAAAAGCAAAACGGAACTTCCATCAGTTGGATGGAAGTTGATTTCCTGGCGGGAGTATGAACAAAGAGCATTCGTTCTTAAATAAGAAAAGATTTTCTTTGAGTAGTTTTTCTCTCCAGTGGGCCAGTCTCGTCAGATAAATTATCTTCTGTGAATCCTTTGAAAAGATTTTAATGCCCACCAGGGACGTTTCTTATAAACATTCCGGCAGATATTTGAAAAAATTTCGTACCTCGGCGTCGTCTCAAGTTTTAAAAGCAGAACTATCCAAGATAGATCTTTTAAGCAGAAGTAGAAATGTTCAGTTGAATTTCTTTCCGCAGTTGTTGTTATTGATAAGTATAGTTTGATTTTCAGGCTCAATTTCGTCTTTTTAAGCATTTTGGAAGATAGTCCAGACATTAGGTAGTTTTTTAAAAACAAATTCTGGTATAGTCGTAACCTTTTGCTCCTATATTTTTTTGGGGTGCTGATTACAAATATGAGGTTTCCCACCAAAAATGTTTGTTGGAATTTTAGTTATAGCCAAAAACGTGAAAAAAATGGACTTTCCCCTTGTTTTTGGTTATAACTCAAAAACTATTAACTTTTTAAAATTATCATCATATATCAAAATAAGCAGCACAAAATTTCCTACAATTTATGTGTGTACTATTTTTTCGTTACGCGTACCGTTTAGGCGCTATAACTAGTTGAAGATTGGCGAAAGTTTTACTTACCTTCTAGCGCGGCTTGAACAATAACAAATCTTCCTATTTGTATGCACTTAATAAACTTTACTTTTTAATAAACTTTTTTTACCGTAATGGTCCTTGTGCAAATAAATTTTTCATCTGTTTTATTAGACATGAAAGTAATTTAATTCCGAGTAACGCTGGACATAAGTACTAGGACATAATTCCTTGATTCCCCCAATCATCACCCCTTTTTTCATCTTGCTGCAACACAGTTTCTCTCACATTATTCGTTCGTACCTGATACACAACATTACGTAGATGTACTGGAAGTCGTTTCTGATGTTCTAAAAATTATTTCGGTATTTCTAATCCACACAGAAAGCAATTTTTTTAAAAAACTGAAAGGAGTTATTGTAGAACGTGTTATTGTGGATTCACACATAGATACCGTGGTTGAACTTCTTTTCAAGATGGCAGCTATCAGATTTGCATTCAAATATTTTTTTCTGACATTTTTTATGCACCTTGATGGATATTTTATCCGTCAAAACATTCATCTACCCATTTTTTTTCGTATGCTTTCTCGTCAAAATGATTCCACACCCTTTTCTTTCACCTCTACCACTCTATCATTTCCATTCTCTAATTCATTGTCACAAATAAAACAATTTGCCATGGTACACTCATTGTCGCATTTAATGCAAACTTATTTAGTTGTGTAAATGCTACATTCGTACAAAAAGGGACAGTAACAACTCGAAGGCCTTTCGAAACTTAACTGATACCATTCTGCTTCCGGCAAAAGGGAACATAAAGCTCCCTTTGCCATCGTCCGTGTTTCCGAGATTCTTGTCCTTGTTATACGCTTTTGGAACAGCAAAGAATCATTGTTGCTGGAGGGTTTCTTTGGTTACTCGAACATTCTGAGAAAATGTTGGTAAACGGCGGATGGAGATCCCTACAGATGTTTCTGATTGTGTATCGGTCATGGGATACAGACCGAGTCAGATTACAGAAAGGAAATATATCTCCAACGATGCAAGTGGATCACCAAAGGAATAGTGATGTGTCAGATTCGTTCCTTTCGTGGAGTCGGATCCACGAATACGAATCCGGCTGCGGATCCGCGGATTCGTTCCGAGTCCGAAACGTAAATGGATTTATTGCCCATAATACAGTATACAATATTACTGTAATAATATTTATTATTGAACTTATATTTTAATATAATTATGAATAATAATTAATAACATTATAATTTTAATTATATAATTATATATTAATTTGTGAAGAAAATAATATAATTATTTTCTTCACAAATAATTCCTTCTTCATAAATAATTAATTATTTATAAAGAAAATGATATAATTTAAAATTTCAGCACAATTTTCAATTAGGGCATTACAATCAACGAATGAAAAGAGATTTCTCTTGGGAAAAAGATCAACGGGGTTAAGCAAAATGTATTTAATTTTGCATATATATTATATTAACGTATCTGACAGTTCATATGTATTTAAAGACGTATGAACATAAAAAAGCATTTAAAAATGATTATTTGCAAATTTAAATGCAAAACAAAGTGCAAAGACATTTTTTGTGCCTTTCCCATTGAACTAAAAATTAGATTTTCCACTCAAATCTGAATAATTATTTACAAAATGCTTTTTAATTTGTTCCAAGTAAGCACGAAATGCCAGCAGATTTTGCTACTCGAGATTTTAAATTTTTGCATGTGGCAATATTGCTTTGTTCTGAAAAGAATACAACTAGAAAAGGAACAAATGGTAAACCGGAGAACGGATGTAGTGTGACAATTGTAGTAGAAAAGTGAGGTTTCACTGCCAATCTGGTTTTTTGGATATGGGAAGCCTTGCGAGGTTTCTTTATGTAGACGAGAAAATTTGTGAGTAGTCATCCAATAAAGACAACAGCAACAGAGAATCGTTTTGTCATTTTGGAAACAATAAGAGGTCCTAACCTGTCCGCAGTCAACATTTTTCAAGAACTGTGTGAAACAACCGAAAGTCCAGTGTTATGTTTTCTATCTACAGACGTATTCATAAAAATTGCCTATAATCGCGTTTTCCTGAAAATTGCGCACTGCTTGCGTCTGCCCGCCGGTGGGCGCGCTTACACTCATGTAGGCAGCATAGAGATTAGAAGTATGGACAGTGTTTGTGTTTTTCGCAGATTAGAGTAATTTAAGTCGGAAGAATGATTTTGGATACTAACTGTTACGGCGAGAGGTGGGAGTCGACGTTCTATCCCGGTTTCGACAGTTCTGAAACTCTTGAGTGAAGTAACATTAAGTGAATGAGAACATATTTTTATAGATTTACTGCCTACAGCAAAATATATAATCATTGCAGTTAAGGGAGATCATATCCATGCTAAGGTGCAGCTGTTTGCTATTCTTATAATTTTTGTAGAATTGTCTTTTTCAGAACGAAGTCCTTTTTGTTTAGGCGCCTTCAAGAGGACCACATTACGTTTGCTTGAATTTTCTTTAAAGCAGGGACACTACATGTAAAATCATTGCTTTGGTTTTCCTATAAAAGGTGCATCAAAACCTCGGAGGTTCGTCACAATCTGGAGGTCGTATGCTTTGGCAATTACCATACTTTTTTTGTATACTTCGTATACGAGAAAATAAAAATAAAGTTTCTATTTGCGAGCATTGGTGTTCGTACGATTAATGATTAAGATTAGCCAATTTAGAATTGTGTTCCATATGAAACTGAATAATGTTGGTTTAAATAATTAAATTTTAAGCAGACATTTTTCTTTTGTTTTGCTTGTGAGGTGAAACCAAATAACTTTTGCGTAAAAAAATGCATCATTATACTTAACGTAAATAGTTATTTTAACACCTTAAGAGTCGCATTTTTTTGCTATCTATTAAGATGACCCTTCTGTTTTGAAAAGGGGCTGTCGTTTTCATTCATCTAAGAAGGCATAGAATACTTGAGATGCTTATGGATTCTACGTAATTTTTGTGACAAATTATAAAGCTAATTAATGATTAAATTCTAGTTTATAAGCCTAAAATTGCGATAATTCGATACACGTCAATATGACGGGCGCGACCGTTATGGGGTTAAAACATAATTTGATGACGGTAGATTTTACATTTTATGGAGACTAAGTTTGTTATTGAGTCTAGCTATAATCTGAACTAAATTCTAAAACTCGTCAGTTTTTTTCTGATGGCACAGACGTCCTATTATTCCCATTTTACGAAATATTTCTTTCAGTGGTATCCATTGAAATGAAGTATATTCCGATCTAATTTATGTAAACGTTCCTCAGATTTGAAATTCGATTGAAATTCATTTGTAGATTTTCAAGGGATCGAATAAATTCGATTTGATGAAAGACAAAAATGTTAAAGTGTGGGTTTTTTAGCAAAGTTTTAGAAGTTAGTTTGATGAGGAGTATATCAAAATTACATAAGAATAAATGTATTGAAGATATTTTCAAATAAGTATCAGAGTACTGCTCTGGGAACCGAAAAAATGAGATTTACTTTGGCTATAAAATCTAATCTTCAGCTTAATTCAATTTTGCCCTCCCTAAAAACAAAAACTTCAATTTACTAAGCAATAAACTCTATAAAATTCATCAAGTATACTTTATTCCTTTTAAAATTCGTCAAACATCAGTTTACTTCTTAATACCTGAATCATCTTAACCGAAGGAAAATGAATTCTAATTATAATATTCAAATATTATTGCCTGGAAAACTAATTGAATATTTTTTTATATTCCGTTTGAAGAACAAAATATTCCGAAGTTGAAGAAGTAGAACAAAGAGGAAGGCTTATGATTGATTCGTTGAAGCGCGGCGTTTGCTTTAAAAACAGTTTCTAAATAAGATGGCTAGCAGATTTCTTTAAAATAGAGATATTGGTCGGCCAATTAATTTTATTTATATCAACTGAAGTATATCTAAAAGTGTTTAGTACAAACAAGTATTTAATTTCGGTTTCCAAAAATAACCTTTCGAGATAATCGAAGATGAGGTATTATAGTGAAGAGAGATTTAAGTTTGTGTGTCATGCTTTGATTTTGTGTCATGCCATGTTTTCTTCCATAAATTGTCTCAACATAAAATAAAATAATTACAATATTGGTAATTTTAGCATATTTCCAAACGTTTTCAGAATTATACCATGTTGTAGAAATGGATCATGAATATAATACATTACTATCTATCATTACAAAGTGGAGACTGCCATTTAAAACGTATATAACCTATTTTGAAACGCATATGATAATTACGCTCATTCGTGCAATAAATAATGAGGTATTTAAAGGAGTGTTAAATGAGTACTTTTACTAAATTTACGCTTAACTTCAGGTATCATTTTCTAAGCTTTCAAAACTTGAATAAATGATATAAACTTATTTTCTCCTAATCCCAGTGGTAAAGCTAATAAAAATATATCTTAGAAAAATAAATAGCTAAGATTTGCTTTATTTTAATCGTGATGAACCAAATTAATACCAAATTAGTTCTAGAACATTAATAAGATTGGAAAACAATGGCAGAAAAATATTTGAGAAAGACTGAAAAGTACTTAGCGGAAGTTGGAGTTTTCGTTAAGAGTACTTAAAAGAATAACAGAGAATTCTTCTCGGCGATCACAAGTTTATTAAAGAAAAACAATAGCACTGCGTAAGAGTAATTGGCGATACGACTCTTTTGGAAGTATCTTTTCTGCCAGAAATGATATTTTCCATGTTTCTTATATATATAGTGTACATATATAGTAAGTAATAATATCAATTAAAGTAATATACAATATCCAAACACAAAAATTGCAATATCTCTAAACCTTAAAATGAAATAAAGCTACCCTATCTATAGTCAAAATTAAAATCCAAAAACATCTCTTACATATTCAGAATTACTACAAATAATTAAAATCAATAATACTAATAGAGAATGAGTCATTAAATATTGAGAAAGCCATATGAAGTAAATAGAATCTAAAAGAAATTGCTATACCCTATCAATAATCAGACTTAAAAATAAAATATTACACTTAAAATAACGTAAAAATGATATGAGAGAGACAATACAAAATGGAAATCCAACAATTATAATGGCATGAAGGATTGGGGACCTCCATATCTTGTTAACCATAGGGTTACAGTTCCGGCTCTCCACGAAGCCTGATTGTCGGATCAGAAAAAGGAGTATGTCCAAAATATTTCAATAAAAGGAAAAATTAATTTAACATAAGAAACTTAATCAAACTATAATACTAAAATCATATCATTACTCTATTTGAAAATTTATATATTTTAAAGTTTTAAAAAGTTTCAAACCTGTCTTCTTTGATCTGCCTTTTTAACCACGCCATACCATTTTCATGTCTGAGGTAGAATATCAAAATTAACTTCAGTCCCGCAGAAAAATGAAAAATTAGAATTATATTTTAATTTTATGGATTATTTATTTTTATTTTTACTCATTTTCAATTTTACGTTACAAAATTAAAAATGAATCACTAAAATAAGTATTAAATTGAGATTAAATTTAACCACTTAAAATAATAAGTATATATAAAAAATAAAAATCAAGACTACTTTATTAGATTTATAAACAAACAATTTATAATAGGAGCGTCATCCATATTTGGGAAAAAAGGTAATATTACCATAAACGCTAAAACAATCACAATGTTATAATGAAAGTACGCCATAACAGAATTTTACTAAAAAGTGGTAAGATGTACTGAATTGAGAAAAGAAAAGGAAGTGTAAGATGATGCATTGTCTTGCAAAAAAATGGTATTTTGAACGAAAAAAGGGCAGAAAAAGTAGTTCAGAACTGAATTTAGACAGCGTTTTTAGTTAAATTAAGGTGGAAAAAACTCAAATGAACTGTTCAATTTTTCAATAGTTTAAAAAAAAATTCTGCAAAAATCATTTTAGATATTGACTCAGCTACAACAATTGACGAAAATTGTAACTTCTTTTTCTATATTTTTCTTTCTTCTTTTTTTTCGGTTTTTTTCGCAGAGCGCATTACTTGTACTACATACTAGTGAACTTCATGATTCGATCAGTTTTAGTCGCAGAAGAATGAAAGTTTTTTGTTTAAAATGCAGATGTGTCAAAAATATTTTAATAAATATGACCAGTGGATCTTATAAAATTTAGACTTAATAATTTTCTCAACAGAGCAATTATTGACTCAAACAACATAAAATGTATTTCTGTATGTCATTTAAAGCATTTTTCCAATTGGAAGTATATGCTTATTTCTAATGGTTTAGAGATTCATTTATTGGGCCACGACTAGAAACTCTACATTTGTATAGAAAAGTTCAAACTAATATTTAATAGTTTATTTTAAAAAATGGAGAAGAATGATACATTGATTTCATTTTATAGGTCTATCACAACTTAAAATATATTTTTTTATGTCCAAAACCTACATCACATATACTTTCCTGTGTTTCCGAGCTCCCAATGATAGTGGCATAAATTTTGAGGCTTGGTTAACATGATGGTAGCAGACCTTTTCGTATAGGAATGCATGGGTGAAAAAGACGCGTTGAGGCCCAAACACAAAATAAATGAGACGAGAAAGGTTGGAATTTCGTTAAGGAAAGATTTTGCGACGATATTGTAAAAAAAACTAATTTTTTCCCCTTTTTCTATAAAATCCTATTGCGTGACATAAATCGTCTCTGACATGCTTTGATCTCTATTCTATGTATTCGCATAAAATAGAACATAACATGATTGCTGAAAAAGCTTCTTAAAACTATCTCGAAATCTGTCACTTAGAGCAGTGATGAGCAAACTATTTTCACTTCCAAGACCCTCACATTATGTAAAATTTTTTTCGCGACCTGTTTGGCGGTATCGAACATGTTTTTTGAAGGAAAACCTTATATTTTTGGCCGTCAAATAAATTTCTTTACATTTTGCGACCCATAAAAATTTTCTCGCGACCCCTGACCCACAGTTTGCAAACCACTGACAGAGAATTAATTTTAACTCGAAAAGAAGGAAGGAACTCGCGGAGCTTTATGGGATTACAACCAAATCTACCATCTCCGATTTACTCACAGCTCCCAGCGAAACAGCTATGATCTATTTTAGAGTTTATTAAATTAACTTTGCTCCATAAACATCCTAACAAAATCAGCAGGAAAACTAACCTTAGAGAAATGAAAAAGAATGAAGGAATTTCCAACGGCTAAGATAAAAGTTAAACTACTACCAAATATATGGACAAAGATCGGATGTTTTGAAATAGAAAAACCTTTCTTTGAATGATTTTTCTTTCGAAGAGAAATTCGGTTAGAATTCAACTGATTTTTTTAGTCCCGAGTGGGATAGAACTGTCAGGTAAGCTGTCTTCTGAAAATCCTTTCAAGTGATTCAAAATCTCACTGGACATGTTTCTTATAATTTTTCCGCCAAAGGCGTAAAATATGTTCTGCTCCGTCCAGGTTGATGAAAGATTTTACTATTCAAGAAAAATTTTCTATAGAGAAATAAAGGTGTTTTGTAGAATCTCTTTCTGCTATTGTTGCTGTTGATAGCTATAGAAGTATAAAATTCGACGAAAATTCCCTGAGTACGTTAACTTTTTATTTTCCTCGCCAATTTGTCTCTTGGGGGCGAAGGCGATAGGCACCACAAGTTTAGGGATGAGAAGTTGCTCGAAACAATAAGCAGTCCCTTGCTACCCCTAGGGGTTCAGCAAGAGTGATGTTGCCTGGCTAATGGGCCAATCACCGATAGTGGGTCATACCACCTTAAATGTAGTTGGGCATGCGCCTGTGATAACTATTTTGTGCATACCACAGTACCTGTAAAATCATCTGCTGCTGCTCAATCATTCAGATGCATCGGAGGTTCGGTCTAGGAATGGTGATTTCGATATGAATTTTCTAGAGTGCTTCATCCTACGTTGAAAAGCGTGACTTTCACTTTTCCTTAATAAATTATAAGATATTACATGAAAATTAATTTTGTGTAGCTGTTCCATATTACAGATATTAATTCTCCCTTTGTATAATCTGAGGAACCTGAAATTATAACTATAATTCTTTTATTCTTCTTTATCTTTAGTATCTTTTAGTTGCTTCCATCCTTTTTACGGTATGTACAATTATTTAAATTTTTATTTCAAAATTTTTAGTTTTTCATCTATTTTTTGGCTTTTTGGTTTATCTTAACACTTGGGGTGAAGGCAGTGTTTTTCAGCTTTATTAGCTAACACTGTTTGCAGAAAGTGTTGGGATATTTATAATGCGGTGAGTATAGATTTCACCTTCCATGATAAAGCAACCGTACTTTTTTACCGAAAAACTTTCCATACTTTTTTTCTGTATTTAAATTTGAATTTGATATATTTCCACAACACTCCATTTAAATTTGATATGTTTTCTCAAAACTCATAGAATTGTGGCATTTATTGCGCATTCTTTGCGTTTGTGTTTTATATTATTAACTTCCCCCTTTTGTTTATTCTTAAATTTTGTCCCTATTAAAAGTCTCAGTTCGATCGATTCATTGCATTCTTTTTAACATTTTGTTTATGAATATTTTTTTATTATTTAGCTTGTGCTTTTGATACGATTGTTTCTTTTATGTATATACATACATACGTTGAGTTTTATATATAGATATTCCCATCTGCCACACTGTAAAAAATTTTAGTGTAACACAACACCAAAAATGGTGGCAACTACTTTACACCAAAAGTGGTGCAGTAAAACACCAACCATTATTTTGGTAGTAGTGAAACACCAAAGATAATTTTGGTAATCAAACCAGGGATAATTCTGGTGTAACCAAATACCAGGAATGTTCCTTTACACTTTTGGTGTAAAGTAGTTGCCACCATTTTTGAGTTCAGTAACACTAAAAAACATTAGGCCTATGTAATACATAAAATATTTTATATCCTGACACGAAACACCATCAAAAGTAAGAAAATCGGTGGTTATTCAAGTATACTAGAAAATAAATATCTACCTATAAGACATGAATATTATATAAAATATAGTATACATGAATGCTGTCAAAATAAAAAAAAACAATAATATGAATAAGATATATAAATACTGGTGTGTGTATATTAAACAAATTTATTACAAAATTTGAAAAAAATAAATCCTTAAGATTCAGTAACTTCGATAAGTTCTAAACTGAAATCATTAAAATTATTAAAAATAATTCAAATAAAACTTAATCACAGGGAGTGAAAATAAATATTCTGACACAATAACACACTATTCCGTTGTAACTAAAAAGATCAGCCATTTATAAAACAGCAAACAAATAAGAATAAAATAAAATCAATCTGTCTTATTATCGTCTGCGTGTTTGTGGGAGAAAAATATGTAAAGTATTTAAATCCATAAAAAAACAAAATATCGAATATTAACAATGAGATATCAAAATCTAAAATTTTCCAAAGCTTCAAATATATGCAATTTTTTAACTGTATCTTAATGAGTAAAAAGATAGAAAATTTAAACCTGAATAAAAAAGTTTTAAAAGAAGATGAGAAAAAGTAATAAGAAAAAAAGGTTTGCAAATAAAATGCCCTGAAATAATGTATGCTAAGAAGTGCCAAATAAATTTTTCTCTGTTTTCAGACATTAGTCATTTAGGTTTCTCTTTTGTAATGTAAATTTAATAAATTTAATTTTTCTGATTTAATTCTTCATAATTATTGCGATTGTAATTAGAATTGATATTAACTGTTTTTCCGCTTGAAACAAAATAAAAAATAAATATTAGTGAGAACCCCTACCCGCTCTTGCTCACAACACTCAAGAATCACGCTGAGATTCTTTTAGATCATTACTTGATAGTTATGAGTTCCTGCTAGTATAGGAAATTATAAATCAACACTCATTGGGAAGTAAATTTTAAATTATTTGAATAGCAGTTCTAACCAAATTCCTTTTAAAACCTGTAACTAAACTTTAAATTACTAAAACTAAATAATCAAATTATAAATTGTAAAATTTACCTTTATACCACAATATATGTAAATGTTAGAAAGAAATTGAATGCTGAAATGTTGATAAGATGTTTTCTAATAAAAAATTATTTTCATCAATCAGAAATCAGCACTTTTAAACTTCTTTCTGTACAATAACAATTTAGAAGAGATTCATGAGCCTAACTTCATTCCAATAACAAACTTCCAAATATCCACACTTATCAATGAATTGTTGCTATGAAAAAGTCTTCACACAATGCATGCACACTCTTCAATACAATTATTTAGCAAAAAAGATTAATCCTTTCTCACTGGGTGCAGCTGGGTTTATATGTTAAAAACCGGAAATTTGAGTTTCGAAAGATGAGTTAACCCATTCACAAACCTTCTTATGTTTAAAAACCACTCACTCATGACAATGGTTTTAAATATGTCTGGATTCACTATTCAAAATTATAACACCATACTTAATTATTATTTTACAAATTATAAAGTTAACAAAATAGTCTTTATTATCAAATTTTAAAAAATTCTAAAATTTTTCATTTGATACCAAAATTTTAAACATGATTTTTTTCACAGAAATAATGATAACAGAAAAGTTCCTCCACATGTATACACATTCACTCTTGGCATAGATTTAGCCAAGAAAGATATAACTTTCTACTGGGTAGCTTTTTATGTTAAACTCAGAAAATTTGAGTTTTCGGAAGAAGATGAGTTAAATAATTACTCAGAAAACATTTTGTTTAAACCACACTTTCAAGTGACAAAGCGTTTAAATATGTTCAGATTCACTATTCAAAATTATAACACCATATAATTATTTACTTTTACAATTATAAAATTAACAAAATATCTATTCAAATTTGAAAAAATAACCTTAAAAATCCTTGTTTTCACGAAATTTAAGTCATGTTTTTCTTACAGAAATAATGATCAGCCACATGCATACACGTTAAAAAATATAAAATTGGTCTTCGTGTAATTTTAAAATGCACAGAGAATATTGAATCAGGGCGAATTCGAACTAGGCTTAGTAAAGAAAAATCTCAGAAGCATATACGAATTAAAATGTATAAATTCTTAAATACAAATGCATACATATAAATAGTGAGTATTTCATCTTATGAAAACTTAATTATCTTTATTACACAACTGTTAAATAACCTTCTATAATCGTTCTGTGTAACGGCAGCAACCAACGGAACAGCACAGTTGTTTACTAATAACCTATCAAGCGCGCTATCGGAGACTCTCCAAACGTACCAAAAATATGGATGTTACCACAGGTGAGTCAACTTACACGGAATGGTGCTATGATGGCGCGTGAGAAGGGTGTAAGGATTCATTCAGTATTGGTGTTGATGCAAACAACACCACTTAAGTGGCAAGAACGTTTTGATTTGGGTTAACTTTAACAAAGTGCTCTTGTTCACGCAGTTTTGGCGTTTTCAACACCAAATTTGGAGCGACATTACTCCACAGTTTTTACAGTGCACCAACATCCGGGATACTAGAACCTCATCTTCTTAACACATTCATTGCCTCCAACGCGCTGGTGTGTCCAGAACCTATTGTCAGATGTGAATAGTGGCAGCGAATGTGTTGCTGAAAGTGAATGCATAATTCCTGTATAAGCACAGAATATCTAATTTCTTTCATCTCAGCTTAATTTTACCACTATTTTCTTCTTCTTTCTTCGATGACAGAAAATCGGGGATTTCTAAATCCCGGAGTAATTCGTGTCTCCCTCAACTACCTCCTTTCTACACCAATTTTAATGCACCAAAAGTAATTTAGAGAGTTCGATTTATATTAATCTCGATTATTTTTCATCATTTCTTGAAAGTGGCAAATTTAATTAGGTTTTTCTCTTCTTTCTGGCGATTTTCAAAATTCTTTAGGATGTGTTCGAAATATTTGACGCTAGGGCTTAGAAGGTAATAAAAATTGAAACGATGGACAAGGATGTTGAATGATTAATCAAAAACACTTCAGAATATTTTATATTTATATCTCCTTATTCAGTTTTCGTTTAAGGTTGAGTAAAATGTGTGTGCTAGAAAATTTCATTAAGGAAAACGAAATTTAATAAGTTTACTTTATTTGAAAACTAATAAAATAACAGAAATTGAACTGATTCTGTAATGCATATTTAGACGATTTTCCCCCCATTGTTACAATATCTCTACGGAAGTTGTTCAACAAAACTCTGATTGGAAAGTCAATATATTCCCGTTCTTTTCCGTTCATAACAAGAAGGACCAAAGGAAAAACGGCAATTACAAAATGTAACGGATAGGCTAACTGCATTCAGGTGACCATTGAAGCAACTATTCTGCTATCTCTATAGAGCTAGAACATATAAGATTATCGGCAAGTCCTTTTATTCTGTCGTACCTTCAGTGTCTCGAAAAAAGTGACAGAATTCTGTTAACATTTTTAATATATTTGTGTATCAATATATAGCGTTATTATAATGAGAGTTCGCTTATTCAGAAGGCTCTAGGGCTAGTTCTAGGGCATGTCTAAGTAAATATGTGGTACAAGTGATATGCTCTATGAACAAACAAAGACAAGGATAAAAAAAAAAAGTTAAAATTTTCGTCTATAACTGGCAAAATCTCAGGTGATTTTTTTTAAATTTTTTAAATTCTTTTTTATTACTGAAGCAAAATTTAACTATTTATTTGAGGGGTTATCTTCGATTCTTTTTTTTCGGCTTAATTAAAAAGGCAGACGAAATTTCATTTCTGAACGCGAAGTCTTTTTTTTTTCTATCGAAATAATGCTTTTATACAAGAAAGTGCACAGCCTCAGGCTGTTTTTTCTTGTTTTCATATAAAAATAGAAAATAATGTAAGGTGGTGCATAAAAATGGTATTTGAAGGACTTGTTTTCAGGAAAGCTTTTATTAAATTAAAAAAAAAAGAAACGTAAATGAACTATTCAATTTTGTTCCAGTAATAATAATAAGCTACAAAAATCACTTCAGATATTGGTCATTCAGATCACGCCATTTATTAAAGAAAATATTAACTACTTTGTTAACTATTTTTTAATTTTATCTTTCTTCCTTCGTTTTTTGGGAGGGGGTGTTATGCAACTCATCAGTTGTACTACATTCTGGTGGCATCCTGTTTCATTTGCAGCCATCGAATCGGCTCTAGAACCTTCTGAATAGGCAAACTTAAACTATAACAACCCTATACTCTTTCATCATTCATGATACATGGAACAATTTCATTAGAAGAAAATAATTCAGATGCCGAGCGATTTATTTGCTGTAAACTGAATCAAAGATAAATGATTTAATGTTTCACTGTGAATTACTTCTATTCAAAAAATTGTGTATGTTTATCCCCAAAAGCTACTCATTAGAAATATAATTTTTTTAACTTAAACCTAAATTGATACACAATGGTACTTTTCTTAATTAAACAAAACAGCTAATTCATCTAACGGTATCCTTATAAAGGGTAGACACAAGTGTTTACAAAAAAACTGTTATGTTGCAAGTGCAATTAATGAAATACCACAAACCCTTTAATTTATGAACAATAAAAGAAATCCTTGGAGAGTTAACAAATCTAATGAGAAATTGCAGGTATGATGTTTTTTTTATCGTCGTAATTAGCAGTTTAAATCAACACAAAATATATTCCTGCAAAGCAATATCATTTAATGAGAGAAAAAGTGTTAGGCATTGTTATCTCGAGCCAACGAGCTTTCGTTTTCATCTAATGTTAACGACAAAAATGTCTTTTATCGATATTTATTTTTCTAGTTTATAATCGTTCCTCTATGTTTAGATAACAATATTGGTTACAAAAAATATTGCTACTATCAGCTAAAATTCTCATCTTTTATGGTAAATATTTATACAAAAGAGTACAAACTGGATCACAAATCACGGACTAAAAAAATTATAAATACTAGATAAAAAAATTCGTCCTTGATAAGAACAATTCTATTTTAAAATATGAATTTCCTAATCTTACATCCCATAAATTTTAAAATATCAGACATTTTGGTGAATTATAATGTTTTCAGGTAAAAAAAAATCACTAAATACATTAGACAACGAGAAAAAATTCATAAAAAAAGAAAAATGGTTCAAAATTAGTTTGGAATAAAATCGATAGCAGTTTTAAAAAGTGGCAATTATGAGCCCAGACATATGGAGGTTAAACTCAGAATTATTATGTTTGAAGGAAAGCAAAGAACAAAAGGGAAAAGAAATAGAGAGATTCTTTCTACTTCGCTACTGATATGTAAATTTTATGTTAACTTCTTGTTTCCAGACTAACCCTCTGGGCTTAATAATTTACGAAAGTGCATAAAGAAACTGGAAATTAAAAAAACAGATCAAGGAAAATAAATCGAGAGAGTTAAAGCATTTGCAAAACTTCAAACAGGAATTGCAACAATCTTTAAACGTTGCGGCTTGGATTGCAATGTTCTTTGTATAAGAACCGAAATCAGTTTGGAGTAAAAGCTTCCGTGGCAGTGGCATTCTTTTTACAGTTCTAAAACTGAATAATCTTTCCCATTTTATCTTTTGCTTAATGCTGTTTGAAGACGAAGAAATCAACGCAACTGAAGGTTCTCTAACCATTTCTTTTGCTAAAAATTAGACAAAAGGATGGCATTGCAGGTATACCAAATAGGCTCAGATAAGATTCAGGTCTTTTCATCCTAATTCGAGAATTCACAATCTTGAACGCTGAATTATCTCTTGATTTGTAATGCACTCTCAGCTGTAATTTTTGCTATCTTTCTGCAACCATAATTTGTCTTACCTTTTCTTTCCTGTATTCTATTTATATTATTTTGTCCAGACAATTGCTTCTTAATTTAAGGGATCATCTTGCAAAATTGCATCAGAAACGAGACATTTTAAAAAAATGAAATGTCGGTTTTGCATCTAATAATGCAACTTTCACACTTCTGATCGAAACACATATATTTAAGATGTCCTACCTAACGAGTCATAATATAATTTGTAATTTGACCTATCCTTATGAACATACAAATGTGGGATTTGTGCCCGTCACCACCAGATGGCGCAGCGACTCTCATACTGTAACGGCTCTGTTTCACTCGACGAGAGGTGAGATCCGATGAAGAAAGGCGAACTCTCGAGTTCAACTGCCTTTAGCTCCCGCGAAGGGGAGATTCCAGATCTCAATTATGTCCAGCGACTGACCGCGCGTAGGTGGTCACAAGCGAGAAGATTGTCTGAGTACAGTGGTACGATATGATAGCGTAAATCTCCGACACTGTAAACCATTTCATAACCAAACCTGTAACCACAGCACCTGTAAATATTGCACCATCATCAGCTTCTGTCAACCTAGTGTTAATAAATAGATATGCTAATTTAAGTGGGATGATTAGTATTATTTCAAACCATCACACCCACACAAATTTCGACCACTAGCAGCTCT
Organism: Araneus ventricosus; assembly: GCA_013235015.1. Taxonomy (NCBI): domain Eukaryota; kingdom Metazoa; phylum Arthropoda; class Arachnida; order Araneae; family Araneidae; genus Araneus; species Araneus ventricosus. The sequence continues at coordinate 124,769 of BGPR01003468.1, forward strand.
GAAGAACACCAGCATATTCGATATTTAAGTACAGCAATCCGATACTAGGTACGCTGCATAAGATATAGGCTAAAATTAAGCTATCATGGTTGCGAAATTCCTAAAGTTGCAATCAATATTCACTCTTTTTAAAACAATTCCTTCATTAATAATTAAACAACATTAAGATAAAATATTAATGATAATAATAAAGAAAATAAGAAAAAGAAAGTATAAAGGAGTTGAAGAATTCAGAAACAAACAACACGGTTGCAGTTAGCATACAGGGACGAGTATTCACAATAAATAATAAAAATATAGCAAAATATAATACCATACAAAGAAATACAAATGTATTGTAAACGATCATAGTCGTTCAAGAAAAATATAATAGAAGATATAATAGAGAGTGTAAAGTGCGTTCAGTTATTCTAAAACATTAGCACAGCATATGAATCCATCATATCTTCCCAAAGCGAGAGCAATGCGTTTGGTTCTCTACTGATATGTAGCGCCCAATATAAAGCAACTGCGACCTGTGAAAGTATTTAAAATTATGAAAAATTTTAATATTATAAGTGAAAATTAACAATAAAATTTATATGATGCATTTAGAAATTTTTGAAAATGAAAAAAAAATGAAGACCATGTTTGTTCTATATGAAGAGTTTCTGTAATCAATTAAAATGCAATGTAAGCGTTTCGAATACTTTTCTTTTTACTCTCTCCTTACAATGTACGTAGGGGAAAATCATCGTAATCGTCAAAAAATGAAACTTCATGCTTTATTCCTTTCAAGTTCACTGCATGTTTCGTTTTGAAAATCACTGACTTCATTTCCAAAATGAGTATTAGCCGTGCAGCTGATCATAAATGTGCAAAGGAAAAAAATTATAATTTTTTTTATTTTCATGAAACGTGGTTCCACAGTGAAACCAATGAACGGTAACAGGCTAGTTTCCCTCCGAATAAGTTATATTGAAATGTAATTTAAATTATGTATTTAATTTATAAGTATTCTTGAATATTCAGGATATTCACCCATCATAAAATTCAATATTACTTTCGAATATTCAATTTTAAAAAATATAAATTTGTGCAAGAACCCTCATCCTTTTGTTTCTCTTAGAGATCAAAAGCAATTTAGCTCTAGTAATGCCGAATCTTTGTGAGTACTAACGATATTGAACTGGAATTTTTATATAAGTTGACCTATATATCTGGCTGTTAAGTAATGAAAGAAAAATTAAGCTATGTTTCGCCCATGTGCAGTAAAAAATGCTGAATGTGTGGTTTCACTGCGAAACTAATGAACGCGAAAGGGTTATAGCTTCATTAGGCAGAAAACACATTTTGAGTCTGGGTGGGTCTGCCTGTCCCTTAGAGCGCCTGTTATCACGAAAACTCTAAATTGCAGCGAGATACAGAAATGAAATTTGGAAATTGGTGTTTGTACTAAAATTACAGATCTAGATGAAACATTAAATACATCTCCTAAGGGAATTATAAATAAAATTCTCTATCGAGGGTAAACTCTCTGTTCACCATTCCCAGACAATTCTGTGGTTTCTTTCATTTTAAATATTGATTATACTTAAATCAATTACTTAAAGTAATGAGAATATTATTTTTATTTACTTTAACATTAAGTTAATAGTTTGGCAAAAACTTTCATTTAGTCTTTCAAATTTATTCTTTAATAAACCTCTATTAATATTTAATCGTGATGTTAGTTTAGACAATGAAGAATTGCTTCAGAATCATCCATATTTTAACTCAAATATTGTGAGCTACGTTATAAAATTTGACAAATCTATTTGCATAAAACGTTCAAAGTTAGAATAAAAGAAATTATCTCAGATATGTTCTCAAAAGGAACATGAAAGTGATATAGACTGCGTCTCATTCTGAACCTCTCTCGTGGTTTCTTAGTAATTCCCAGAAAAAAGCAATTACCTTAAAAGTTTAATCTTCAAGACATCAAAGAAAGCTTTCAGATTAAAGGAGTTGATGCCATTTTAGTAATTTAATTTATAGTTTTCAGAAATTATATTCTATCGATGAAAAGGAAAATAAAAGGATTAGAGAAATCCTCAAAGATTTATCAATTTTCGTAAAGTATATGTTGTATTATTTTCTGCACAGTTTACTGGAGAAAAAAAATTAATTCTCCAACTTGGATCAACTTTTAGACTTTAACGTTTCTTCTCACCGTTAAAGAATAAATTGCTAACGATGCCATAAAACAAAATGAAAGTTTTTTTTTAAATTTGAAGGCACTAAAATTACAATACTCTTTTACTTTTATTGTTTAAAAAATATTTTCCTGAAGTTGTCAAGAATGTATGGTTTAACAAGCCTTTCCTGCTTTTAGAATTCCAAAGCTATTTGTACTCTAATCTTAACGGGAAAATCCAGCTTCTTCTTTCCCAAGTCTGAAGCGTAAGTGCCGTTTCGAATCTCCACAAGAAGAAAGATAAAATGGCCACTCCCTAATCTATAGATGTTTCTCCTCAGAATAAGATTGAACACCCTGGAGGCTGCATGTAACCGATCCACCTTTAGAGCTATTTGCTTAACTATGAACTTGCTTTTCTTATGCCACATTTAGCTAATCTGTAAACGATTATGTGATTTGAGTGTGTTAAATACTAAATTAAAAAAAATGGACAACTTTCTGAAATGATATTTTGATTTCATTGCACAGTAATGTAGTATTACATAGCACTATCCTATCTATAACAGTTTATACAGAAGTTCCACAACATTGTCTTTCAAAGGCAGCTTTGGGAAATCATTCTTTATGCACAAAAATAATTGATAATTTGCCTGAAAATTAAATACATAATTTCTTAACAAAAATTGGATCATAAATGAGAGATAATCTCTGTTGAAAGTAAAAAAATAATGAGTATTATAAATCATTATTAATTAAAGGTAAGATTTCTTCATACTACCAACTTTCAAAATTATACTAACATTACACAAACTAATCACTATTTATTTGTAAGTCATCACCATTGATCTGTAAGAGACATAAAAATTGCTTGAATGTTATATTTAAATAAGTAATGTATCGATTTTTATTTCAAATCTACATTGTAAGAATTTACTTTCATGGATTTATTTCGCAACAGTTCTAAATTCATATCAATCTAATCTTTCAGCCTCAACAGAAGTAAATCATTTTTACGACAGAACATGTAGTCGTAAATGCAAAGGGCGACTGCTACAGGGGGCTCTTTTACAGTGTATGAAGTAAAGGAAAAGGATACACCAGATAAAATATACAACACAGGTTTAAAGAAATGCAAATTTGCAATAGTACAACACCTTAGATACATGAATAGTAGCATTACATGCCTTACGCAGCATGACGGATAAAATGGCAAATAGTGAGATCAACAATAATATTTTAGAGTACTTAAGTTAAATTAAGTATTTAAATGACATGCAATCGGATATGTTCTAATGCATGCAAATCTGTTGTGCTATTCCAAATTTGTGTTCCATTAAACTTGTGCTGTTTATCTGTGTTGTACATACCTCTGCTATGCAACATAGATGTTCATCTGTGCTATATAAACCTGTGCTTTACATACCCTGTGCTGTGAATATCCTTTTCTTTCATTTAATTCACTGACAAAGTGTTGTCTGTGGTTGTCGACATTCCCGTTTTCGACACTATGTTCTATTTGCAAAAATGACATTTTCAGGACGCCTGACCTGCTCTTAAAGCTTGTAAACGACTTTTAAGAAACCCTGCATGCATGCCACTTTGCATTATAATTAATTTATTTAAAATAATTTAATGAAAGTGCAATCCCAGTGTGAATACATGCTGTTTAACGGCAAGTTATCTTAATTGCATACTGAAAGATATTCATGTGAAAATTAAGAAGTAAAGAGTTGTCACCATATCTCTGTAAACATCCTTGCTTTTTTTGAAGAGTGTTATTTGAAAGAATATGTATTTTAATTAGACTCCATGTTTTCAAAAACACTTACGACAATAATTTCTAGCGTAAAACTTCACTGACACCCCTTTCAAACCCACAATCTGCTTCCTACGTCCTGTTAAAGACTTAATTATGGATAGAAACTCAAAACCCTCTGTCTACATGCAGCTCTATTAAAAAAAATATGTAAAGAGGCCTTTTGACTGAAATGGCATCTGAACAGTTCACAGTATTATAGTCTTAATAATGATAGAGATAACAATCGTCGCCTCATTTTACGTGAAACCAATGAACAATTATGCAAGAAAGAGTCTTTTAAGTTAGTGTTTAATTACCATGATTAAGAAATAAATTCAAATTGATGCTTGAGAGCAGCTTTTAGTGTAGCTGCGTTGTTAGTAACCTGATTAATAAGATAATTTAGAATGAGGGCTTTATGTACGAGGATGGATTTAAAAAAATGTTACGAGGATAATAATAAAATTATTTATTAACATTCGACAGGAAATACAAAAGGGATTTAAGAGGCCTACTTGCTGATCACTTTTCGACATATTAGACAAATCTATTTAGGTATTTTTCTGAATGCTGGGCATTCTTGTTTAATCCGGCTTGGTAGAAATCACATCCCTGCCCATTAATCCAGTTATCGGCAGCTATTTTCACATCACTGTCTAAAGAGAACCTTGTTCCACATAAGTGTTCCTTAAATTTCGGAAAAAGGAAAGAGTCACTGGGCCATTGTGAAGCCATCCGACGCAAACGCCCTGGCATGTTGAGCGATGGTGTCATCCTCCTGCATGACAATACCCATACTGCTCGCAAAACTCATAAATTGCTCCAAAAGTTAAAGTGGGAAGTCTGGAGCCACCCCCATCTATACAGCCCAGATTTGGCACCCAATCTGGGTTCCATATACTTATCTGGAACAATGTTCTCTTCAAACAGTGATGTGAAAACAGCTGCCGAGTACTGGCGCAATGAGCAGGGAAGTGATTTCTACCAAGCCGAATTAAACAGTTATTCCTACGTTCAGATAAATACCTAAATAGATTTTATGACTGTGTGAAAAAGTGATCGGCAAGTATGACAGTTAATTCCCTTTTGTATTTTCCGTCTATTGTTCATAAATATTTTTTATTATCCTTGTAATTTTTTTTCGATCCATCCTCGTATATTCTTATCAAGACAAACAGCACACTGTCTTATTTTTCTTTGATGTCTTATGTTAGAATTCTGACTTCTTCAGATCTACTTGAAGGTGATAGAATGTTTTCTATTCAAAAATTTACAAAATTTATTTTTCCCTTTTCTGCATTATTCAGTAACTTATCTTTGAATCGTTTATGAAATTTCAGATAATTTAATTAACCGAACTATTATAAATACAAAACAAGCATTCAGCCAAATTTGATGAAAATATATTTCCCGGTGTTTATTAGGAAGTGAGTGAAGAATCAATTGCAAATTTCCATATTTACAAACATGAAACAAGTCAAGTCGAATAAAGTTTGTAAATAAATTAATCACATCTCAATAATTCATCGAGCACTCGGGTATTTTAACTGTCTTTATTTAAAATCTTGATCTGAAGAATTCTATATATTGAAATCAGCTTTTAAGCTAAGATTCAGTCTTCTCTTCCACGAAAAGCGACAAAATAATTTAGCTAGTAAATTATAGTGGCTTTCAAACAGGCTCAAAATATATGAACAAAATCCGTTAAAATCATCTTTAGTTTCTCTGTAAGACTATTTCAAAAGCTCTTTCATTTTTTTCTTGTTGCAAATTTATTCTTTGATGCAGCATAATAAGGCCCTCAAATTTGCATTCTATTCAATAAGTATTTCAATATGCGAACCTTTTTTCATATCAACACACTTCCATTCAGAATAAAGAGCTTTAAGATCGCGCTAATTGTATGTAAATACTTCCATTATCGATGCACATGTATAGAGAGGCATTTCATGTGTTAGGAGGTGATTGCGGGTAAGTTAAACAATTATTCTTTTCAGAAAGCGAATAAAATACAGTAGAACTGAATACGAGAATTTAATGCTTGTGAAAATTAAAGAAATAAAGAACTTGGTGAAGAATATAAAGGAGCATAATAGTTCATTTTCTGTTTGCAAGTCGTTATAACGAGCTGTTTCATTGATGAAACTATTTCATGATACACAATGCTAAATTCAAAGATTGCTGTTATACCCCAATTAGCAATTATAAAAGTATGCTAATAAATTGAGGTTTGCATAAAAGATATCTTTTTAACATAATTGTTTTCCTTTTTTTTTTTTCTTCATTTCTCAGGTAACGCTTGAAAAAATCTCAATAATAACCAATTCTTCACAAATGGATTTGCATGCATTGAACTTATTTCATTTTTATTTGACTCTGTTTGAGATAGTGTTACAGTAGATAGGTGTCTCCAAACCAGAACAATAATTTATTAATTCCAAAACCTTAGTTTCTCTCAGGGCATGTTTTAATAAGCAAGCTTGTCTGAACCAAATATGTTGGAAACAAAATTCTTTTATAAGCTCAAGGAATTTTATGAATAGGATTCGAATATTGCCTGCAACCCGTAAATGGCTTCTAATTATATCATTTCCTGGAAATCTGGTAGAATCATTTATAAGCAGCCCCGCAGTCCCTGGCATCAAGGAATAATTTGTCGAAGTTGAAGAAGCCGACCGGAGAGGAAGGTTTGTGATGGATTCATTGAAGAGTGGTCGCTACTTTGAAATCCTTTACAAATAAAATTATTTTTAAATTTACTTGAGAGAAAAACATAGGTAAACGAATCTACTTCATTCAGATGAAGTGAGGCTGAAGCGTTCATTGCTGGTGCCAAACAAAAGAATTCTGCGAAACAACGAATAGGGTATTAACTCAAAAACGTGTTTGGAAAATTCTTATCTAAACCACATATTTTTCCATACATACAATTTTAATTGAAATAAGATAATTGCAGTGCTAAATTAAATACTATTTTTAAACGTTTAAAAAAATGCATAACGTCGTGCAAATATTTTATGGACGTAATATATTCTACACCAGGGTAGCAGTATATACGCAAAAACTATTTATTTACATGAGTCCGCAGTTGAAAATATTGTAAATCCTTCTACAACGATATTGCAGGGACATAGAAAAAATTGTTGTATTGTTATAGACAGGTATTATTGTATTGTTATAGACAGGTATTATTGTATTGTTACAGACAGGTATTATTGTATTGTTATAGACAGGTAATATTGTATTATTATAGACAGGTTGAACATATTCGCATCCAATATTTCGCACGTGTGCATTTGCTAATATAATAACTAATTTCATTGAGCTTATTGATCTATCTTACAAATACTCGCTGATATAAAATTCTAATTTATAAACTTTAATTTATTTAGACTCTTTTTAAGAACTTCAAAGAGAGAATTTTAATAAAAAAATTTAATAATAATAATAGTATGTATAAAAAGGGTGATATATATAAGTATAATTTTTCATAATAATATTATTGAAAATTATCTGTTAATTTTGATTGCTACATTGTTGAAGCAAATGATACTTGCATACATTATGCTTGAGCCCATATAATGAGTTCAGATGTTCAAATTACGAATGAACAAGTTCAATAGCACGTGAAAATAGAGGCAACGAACATCTGTGCACATTCCAATCGCTAGCTCATCCCCCGGACCAACTATTACAGCAGGCTCTGCTTTCTAGCCCCTTCCCCTTATTCTGCTGCTATCCACATTCTGGACCATGTGGTGTCGTTTTCAAAAAAAAAAAATCAGTATTGTATTGTAAATTTTTCTAAGGCCCGTTGCAGCTGTGTCGAACCAATCTCTAAAGCCAAAATACCGCAGAAGCGATGAACAGCTTGAAGTGTAGTGATAACAGTTAGACACTGTACATGTACCTCCCGCAGATCATGAATATTGGTAATGGCTGATTCTGACACTTTTGCTGAGCACTTTCTCCTCAAATCGCAGTTGTGCTGAACATTAGCAATGCTCTTGGTCTCCGGTAGGTACATGTACGATGTCCAGCTGATACTACCACTGCACTTCCAGCTGATAACCGATTTCTCCAGCATTTTGCTGCTAATGATTTGTCCGACAAAAATTGGACGTGTTAAATGGATCTATAGAGATAAAATTATCGTTATAGACAGTTGTATCTAAAAGGTGATTATCGTTATAGGGAGGCTCAGAAAACATCGAGTAGGTAGGAATTCCGCTGGAACCAAAAAAATATCGTTATAGGCAGATTTGTCTTTGTTATGATTTCATATTCAATCTGTAATCGCGCATGCATCGCATCAATTACTCATCCACTTCCTGTTTCACTATTTAGTGTATGATGTAATGTAGTGTATGATGTCAAGTTCTATTTTTAGAAGCGCTCTCTTCTCTTATTGGTAAATATTTACCTTCAATGTACATGTACCTCTGCTTTTGTAAATAATAAATTATTCTTTCTCTTGCTTCGGTCCACGGCTGGCCAATTTACTTTAACAGTCTTTATAGACAGTATCGTTATACACAAGTTTGGCTGCATATGAGGCATTTATAGATAACTATATCATACACTTCAACGTCCCATAATCCATGAAATACCTAAAGAAGAGCACTTCTTGGCAGTATAATTACATTTTTAGACTGGTATACATTGTTATTATAAATTAATTATTCTACCTTGTATGTTGAATACAAAATTATCTGTTTTATGCAATTATAATAGAAAACTGTAGCCTCACGTACAGGAGTTAATTTCTATCTATTGAAATATTTGGTTCCCTAACTGTAACCACGTAGCTCTTTCTCTTAAAACTGAGTTCATAACCGCATTTATAATGTTATAACATAAATTACGAATTTTACGAGCCAAATATTTAATAGAAATGAAGTTATGATACTGGTCCATTATAGTCGCATGCGAAAATTCGGCAATTCTCCTTTATATATAATTAAAACACTTGCCATAAACGATGAAGTTTTTTAAGTGGAGAATAAAGAAAAGAGGCAATCGCTTCTTTATATATCGTACTTTCATAATATAGTTTAACATTCCAAATATTCGATACAGGCAAAACCTTGGAACTCTAATTTGTATCAGCGAAAGTCATTTGTTTTGTTTCGTAAGTTTGAGAAAGGAATCGTGATATACGATGCGAACATCTTACCGATGATAAACTAACACTGAAAATTACTCTGAAAAACGTCTTTATCGTTCAACAAATTTCTATCGCCATGAATTTTAGACACTTTTGACTTGTAAAAAAAATCCTTCATTAATCATCTGCGAACAATGCACTTGTGACGGAACTGTCGTCTCACTTCCGATATTATTTGCTAAGCTTTCAACATATGAATAAAAGATATCAAAATTTTTGTCTTTAACCGCAACGTCGAAGAAAGTAGAAATATAAACTTTCTAAAGTAAATACCCAAATTTAGCTTTGTTTTTGTCGTGTCGCACGAAAATAAAAACAAACGATTTAAAGGTAGTTAGTAAGGAGAGAAAAATCTAACCGAAAACGTTTGGAGAAAATTCAAAAGTACTTAGCGAACGTTGAGAGCTGTCAAAAACAACAAAATATTTTTTCTCGAAGATCGCAAGTTTTGAGAAAGAAAAGAATTTTACAGTGCATGTGAGTAATTGGCGAAACAACACTTTTAAAAGCAACACTTTTGTTGGGAATGATGAAAAAAATATTTCATAAAATAAAAAGAAGAACGAACGCAGGATTGGAGGTAAAGCTTTGTGAGCCTTGTTATTTTCTATGATTAACTGCTAAATTAACGGATTTCAAGTCTGTAATACAATAGGAAATGTTTATATTCATAAATATTAAATGAAATAGTTTGAAAATGATGCTAAATTTCCTTAAATGAAAGAAAATTCTACCTAATTTAGGACGAACTTGGCTTTACATTTCATAATATTTAATCTGGTTTTAGGAAAGTTTAATTATTGTAAAGATTTAATTATTTTAAAATCTCTTCTCTGAACTTCTGAATATAATGAATTCAATTTCTTTTATAAGTCGGATTCACGAAGCATTTTACAGTATTTTGGTTGATAAAGTTTATATTGTTGACCAAAGTGGTAATATAATTTAACTGCATTTACAGATGTTTCTATCCCTTTTCACGAATTTTAAAATTTATACGTTATGTCATTGCTTTATTTCAAATGGCAGCAGCAGTGGAACTTAGGAAAAACTTCACATGACTTTGAAATTTTGATCTTCTCTAACAAACAGAAAATCTGATACTCTGACCTTCACAACGTGTAGGGCACAGTAGATTTACTCACCGTCACTTTGTGTTGGAGAGCAAACTCAATACCCTAATACAAATATGACAATATAAAGTTTGAAAAGATTTCCTGAAGAAATGAACAATTCGATAATTGATTTTATTGAAATAAAACATATCCAATTTTCCTTCTGTAAAAGTTCGGTACTAAATGCAGCTAGTGAAAAATAAATCTGACTGAGAGTTTTTTCAATTCTTTGCATTATACTTTCGCGAGTGTTTTAAAAAGAAAGATAAATGCTTTGGGAAATAAAATGATTGTAGATAACTTAAATTAATAAGGAAATGAAGAAATTAAACTTCTCATCCAAGATGAAATGAAATTTTAATTTGATGTGAGAGTTCTTTTAGTTTGGTTGAACTGCAATATGTTACATAATATTTAAAATTCCGTTTTCACTAAATCTTGCATAATTAAAATATTTTCATTAAAGAATTACCATTTTAAAGAGATAGAGTAAGCTACTTGTGTCCGTTTTAAGAATGGAAGTTAAAGGATCAAACGCATAACGGAAGAAAAATTTCAGTAAGAATTTATATTTCCTAAAAATTTTGCTGTTGCTAAAAGTTTTTTGCAGCGGTCCGTGTTTAGAACAACATAAAATATTAATCAGTTTTGGTTTCTGAATTATAAAAATAGCTTGTCAAGTATTTAAAAAAATAACGTTTCTACCAGTCTAAACAATTTAAGACATAAAATCTATCAGAACTCTATGACATTGATTTTAAGATGTTTAATGCTATTCAACTCAA